>JAQHUG010000141.1:2018413-2030320 GCA_028555095.1 Dicrostonyx torquatus | reverse complement strand
GGGAGGAAAGGTGCCCTCAGAAGCTCTAAGAGTTCGTCATTTTCCCAGCATCTGGAATTATAGTTGATGGTGAGTCATGTAACATGGGTGCTGAACTCAGGTCCTCTGGAAGAGTAGCACGTGCTCCTAACTACTGAGCCATCTCTCCATCTCCTTGGTATACTTTTTATATGAAAACCAGATAGTAGTTTTTCACTTTTTTTTGAATGTTCTGTGGTCAATGTGCTTTGCTTTGTTATTTTCTTTCCAGCTGCTTAACTCAGCCATTTCAGCTTAAAACATCAGTGGACAATAGACAAGCTTATAACTCTAATGCTGTAAGTTCATAAAAATAAAAAATCAGTATGGACAGGGAAAAGACCGGAAAATTCAGTTCTTTTACAAATCTAACTTGGGTGGTCCAGAAATATATCTGTAATTACTTAGACATGATGCTTTAAAGTAGGAAAGCCTTGACTAGCATAGGCAGATGCTCTTGGTTTGTGTTTGACAATAACAAAAGTCAGAGAGCCACTATTCCAATTCACACACACATCCGTGCCCTACTGTTCAGTGGAGGGATTTAGGTATGTTCTAGTTTTACTTCCTTGGCTTGTCTGTGGTTTATGAACATGCATATTAGCTCCTTTTCTTTGACAACTAGAAGGGCATACGCAAGTGAAAGTAACTTGAATTTTGGGTCCTATGACAACACACTTGTTGGCTTGGTGGAGGGAATCTACAGCCTGGGCACTGCTGATGAGGCATGGAACTGCCTGGCTCTATTTAGTCTGTCTCTATCTGCATGTTTTATAAACACCACGGGAATGAGACGAAACAATCATAGTCTGAAGGTGGCCAGGCATATACATCTTGAAGGATTTGGGGATAATGTTTAATGGATTATCATAGTTTATGATTTCCAGATAATCATTTGGAATTTCAAGGAAAATTTCATAGACAAAAATCTGTCCCCCCCCACCAATATTGCCATTTTCCTCACATAAATATAAAGAAGCACCCCCACTTTCCTTACTCGAACACTGCTGCGTCTTCACCTGCATGTATTATATAGACATCACCCAGGGACATCTGTGACATCTGTGTCAGAGAAATGATGAGACAGGTCAGTCCTGTGTGCCTTGAGAAGTTACTACTCAAAAAAAAAATGACTGCAGCAAATTGCAAGTCATCAAAACGCATCCACTCACTACTTGGGTGTGAGTTATGTAGATCAGCCACATGGAGAGCAAATGTGCCTCTACGGTTACATCCCTAAGTTTGTCCTTTGAAACTGGATGCTCACGCCTTATGCCCTGTGTGCACCCCGATAAACAGGAAAAACCCAGATGTTGTAAATAGTGAGTGTAAAAATGTATCTTTGAAGAAAATAACTCTTTAAAAATATGTAGCGTGCCAGAAAATAGGGCATAATCAGATGTTCTGGAAAGATTTTTCTTGGAGGTAAAACTCAAGCTTAGAAAAACCTTTCTGTTTATGAAGCAATAAGCATACTGAAGGGAATGTTTAGAATTACGAAAAATAAAGAAATTCATGTCTCCTTTTAAAACACACTTTTATAGTCTGAATTATTTTGACTAATTTGTCACAAAATAGACCAGAAGGGTAACTATTTCTAGAAGTTAATCACCGGTGTTTTTATATTTAAAATTCTCTTCGCATATAAGCGAGTGTGCACAATTCTGATAATCACACTTCTGTCAGCCTGCACATTGGCGAGTGTAGAAAAGGGGAAGCCTGTTTCCTTTTGTAGTTGAGAAAACTTCATTTGGGTAATAGTGTGAGTTTTCCATCTGAGGTGGTTATTCAGGCAGTTGCCAAGGAGGCTTATAGGAAAGGACGGGATGCTAAGCTTTACCTCAAGATTCATTTGTAAGTCCCTGCTTGGCATCATTTTCTCTGAGAACAGGCTCTGTTATATGTTTCAGAGAAATTGAAACCATATGTTGACACCTAAAATTTTTTTGAGAAATACCACTGGAGTTTGCAAGAAAACATATAAATATAATCAACTCGTTGTAGGGTGAGTCTACCAGGAGATTCCATAATACCTCACTTGTTTCTGGTGGGGCCATATTAGTGATGTCTTAACACCATCACTTGGAACACGGGGCGACCGAGTTGAAACTGACTGGGTTAATATTAAACTCTTGGTCTTGTACTTCCAGATTGAAATGAAAATATTTAATAGTACCTGCTTCAGTTTTGGTAATAATTATGTTTCCTTGATGACACTTGGCATATAAATATAAAGCTTTTTTTTTTCTCCTGTCAAAACACTGGGTTCTTGGAACAAGAGTCAGGCCAAAATGAAGCTTCTCAGGAAACAGTTTGGGACATATTCAGACTGGCAGCGGTTTGATGAACACTCACTCTGCTGTCAGGAGGCTCTGTCCGGTCGCTCTGGTATACACATACAGAAAAATGGTCTTTCCAGGGGACTGAATTAAATCTTAATTCAAATGTGGGTCGGCGCTCGGCACAAGTTCCCCATCATGATTCAATTCAATCTTGATCTAAAGTGAGATGCAGGAAAGTCCTTCAGTGGCTTCAAAAAGCTGTGCATTCAAGGTAATGGTGGTAATAGAATATTGCTACACATTCTTCACCTGATCCCTGTGAACAAGATTTATGTGCACATGTATCTGTTTAAGAACACGTTTCATTAAAATAAGTAAGAGTCTCAGGTCAAAGAGTAAAACAGGCTGGCTCTGTAGCTCGGTGGGTGAATTTTAGCCGTGAAGGCATGATGCCCTAGGTTCAATCCCCAAGAAAGAAAACAAGACAAAACAAAATGAACTAACAAGAAAATCCGTGTGACCTCCATGTTGCGTTGATGTGTGGTGATTCCAACCACAGGACGGACACAAAACGGAAGAGTTAGGACATTTATGTGAGTCGGGTTGAATTGGAAATTCCTGGCAGGAAGACAAACGTTGCATCTGGTCACCATGCATTCACCAATAATTCTCATTCTTGTTGCCATTATCTCTCCATTTTCACCTGACAATGGTCATAACTCCTGACAGAGATAACAGAAGGGACAGGTTTCCTTTGGCCTATGGTTTTCTGAGGCCTTAGTAGTCATGATGAAGGCACCTATGTGGAGGTGGGAACCTGAGGCAGTGGCTTCTTCACTTGGGAATAGACAGGGACCTGGAAGAGCAAACTAGATCCAGAAGTGACTATAACCTTCAAAACTCTTCACCTAGTGACATTTTTCTATCAGCCATGCTCAACCTCCTAAAGGCTCCCCAGCCTTCTATTCGGTGCCCTAAGTCACAAAATAAGTGCTCCAAGCATGAGCCTGTGGGCTTTAGTCTAGACTCAAACACAAAATCGTGTCCCCATCCTCAATCTATTTGCTATGACCAACAACATTGAATGTTCTGTAGCTTGCTTCTCTGTGAACATCTTTCTTTTCCCAATTTACTTGAGAATTATTCCATGAGAACACCACATTTGTGTTGTGCCCCACCCCCGTATCCCCACTCCAACCCTCTTGTGTCCCTGCCCAACCCTCTCCCAAATCCGTGAACTGTTCATGGTTCCTTTTGTTTGCACACACGGAGAGGTTCCTCCCATGTCAGCATGCACAGTGCTGTCCTAGGGGCAGAAACTTTCAGGTTCCTCCCAGTTTGATTTCTCAAAGCCCTATGTCCTAAGAATGTAGTGTCTCCAGCAACAAGGATTCAGTTGGGTGTCACAGAAAACCAAGAACAATAGCAATAGTCTTTATTGTTTTTTTGAGGGGGCGTCTCTTGATCCCAAATGACCAAAAATGTGGAGGAAGGTTTTTTTCTCTGCCTGGCACTGAGATTTTTGTTAGTTAGTCAATGGCTCTTCTTACCATGTGGGGAAATTCCATTTAAATATGTATGTATGTATGTATGTGTATACACACACACACACACACACACATATATATATATATATATATATCAGAGAACCTGCTGATTACAATCAATATTGCCCTTACTTGCATATGTTTAAGGCAGACCACTTAAGATTGGGGTTTCATCCCCAAAAACAATTGTTGTGATTAGGGGAGCGGTGTGCGGGTTGTATGTTCCCAGCACCCAGCCGCTGGCCCGCTCAGCGGCTGACCGTCTGCACCCGAAATAACCACATGACAAACTGGATTCATTTAAACTCTGCCCGGCTTATTATCACTAGCCTTTCCTTGGCTAGCTCTCATAATTAAACTAACCCATTATAAAAGTTTGTAAGTCACCACGTGGTGACATACCGGAAGGGTCTAACCTGCATCCATCTGCAGCAGCGGCTCATGGCTTCTGGTGCCTTCCTTTCTTCACCTCCTAGAACTTCCGTTTTGTCTACTCCGCCCACCTAAGGGTTGACCTAACTATAAGCCAGGCAGCTTTTTATTTAACGAATCAAAGCACAGAAATACAGGTGGGCCCTCCCACAAACAACGGCTCTCTACCCTTCAGCTGCCCATTAACCGCCGGTAGCTGTTTTTCTAGGAGTGGGACCTTGTTAAAATTTCCCCTCTCCATGTTGGCATGTTGATTGTTTTGGTTTTTGCAGGGCGTACACAGGCAATCATACTGTTGAGAGCACATGGGTGTAACATACCTACCCTACCCAGGAGCTACTATCTGTCAACAGCTAGAGCAGTCTTCAGGATGTTGTAATCTCTGCCCCATGCTTTCTTTGCAGTGTTACTTGAGCCTTATGCATAGGGATTGTGTTATGTTCCATTTGGGCACTCCATGGTCACAAGTTCTCAGCATCTGCACTGTGGATCCCTCTATAACTTCTACCTGCTGCAAAATGAAGCTTTTGTCCGTCCTGCAGCGAGCGAGATCTTCATTTGTCTATGTGTGTAAATATTTAGAAGGCAGATGGTAAGTATGTTCATTCAGGAACATGGTGGTCTACGTCCTCCTCTAGGGTTTAGGATTTCTTTAGTCATTTGGCTGTGGCTACGTTAACCTTACCAGCCATGAATTCCTTCCTACTGGACAGGACTTGAGTCCAGCTAGACATCCATGAGTTACTCCCAGGACACAGCTATCATTAATGCATCTCTGATGATAGGTATCACAGCAGTCTAGTTATTGCTGAGGTTATCAGGCTTTACAGGTAGGTAGGACTCTTGATAATTTTTTTCTTGGTAGCTTGCAGCACAGAGTCTTCTAAGGCTTTGAGGAGAAGCTTCTCTCTCAGCACCAGTGTGATTTCTCCAAGTCCTGTGACGTAAGTGTGTGGTATCTTCAGCAATAGGGTCTTATCGTCATATTCCAGCAGGCAAGCAGAAATAATGGTAATAATATGTATTGGTTCAGTCTTAACGTGAACCCTCCTCTGACCAAAAGTCAAAGAGCTTGGCACTGAGGATTCTGTCCCATAGTCTGGCTCCATTCCTAGGGTCCACATTATCCCGCTGTGTTGAGTAACCCCACTAAACTATCTATCTGTGTGTTTGTCTGCCTGTCTGCCCGTCTGTCCATCTGTCCATTTATTGTCTATCAATTGCTCTATGTTTGTGTGTTTATAAGTACTGTTACAAAATAAAAGGTTTCACACTGGTTTTTCTAAAACCACTCAGTGTTATTTGTCTGTCTCTCTTGTATTACCTTCTCTCCCCTTTCCCACACACCCTCCTTTTCTAATCATAACACCTATGTCCTGCTGTCCTCCTTTCTAAGGCACTTGTCTGCCTTCTCTGAATCGCTGGTCCCTTTTATATCTGTTACTCCAGCTATTCAATTCTCAGGCCTAAAGAGTCAGGCTTAGGGTCCACAGGTTAAAGGCATTATGTGGTGTTTGTCTTCCTGGGTCTGGGTGATCTCATGTTTGTAATAGGTTCTAGTTCTGCTGATTTACCCATAGATTTTATTATATCATTTGCCTTTACAGCTGAATGGAATTTCACTGTGTATGTATACTACATTTTCATGGTCCGTTCACCTGCTGATGGGCATCTAGATCCTTCCATTGCTTAGCTAATGTGAAGAGAGAGTCTCTGCACATAGTTTTATAATTGTTTGCCTTTTTGATCATTCATTGTTTGAAAATTTTCAAGTAAATCAAGACACTTCTTTTAAAATATTTTTTTTGTTTAATCAGTTCCTAAGCAAGATATTATAAGATATTACCATGATGATACGTGATTGAAAACAAGAGCAACACTATGTCTAAGGTAAAACTAGGATGTATTTTTATCAATCCATAAAATTTCAATTTAATGATGGGAAAAAGTATTTGTAACTTTTCTTCTCAAATGTATTAGTAAACAATCAAGGCAGTTTTACATTTCGCTTCATAAAGGATTTCCTAAAATCAGTTAAATGTACATTTGAAATCCCGATCCTCCGTGTACAAGCTGAACATATTAAATGGGTGCCTATTTTTCTAATATGCAAAATGAGAATAGAAAACAGTATGTATTTGACATACTAGCATGCGCTTTTAAATCTAGCAGTCAGGAGGCAAAGGCTGACAGGTTGCTGTGAGTTTGAGGCCAGCCTGGTCAACCTAGTCAGTTCGAGGTTAGCAAACCCCATTCTCCCTACAACATGTATGTTGGAGAGTTGCTGAGGCTTTAATATGAGAATTCACACTGCACACAGCAAAGATTTTTATATGAAGGAATTTATCATAGTTAATTTGGCATATCTAAGGTTGGCTTTTGTTATATAAAAGGTAAAATCAAGAGCCATAAAAAGAACAAGACAGGCTGGGCGAGTTTGGCACATGCCTTTAATTGCAGCACTCGGGAGGCAAAGGGAAGAGGATCTCTGTGAGTTCGAGGCCAGCCTGGTCTACAAGAGCTAGTTCCAGGACAGGCTCCAAAGCTACAGAGAAACCCTGTCTTAAAAAAAAAAATACAAGGCAGACATTTTGTATCTGTGACACCCAATAATTTAATCTCACATGTATAATATATATTACATTATATATTATACTCTATATTATATGGGTGATATATGTTGTATTTATTTGTCTCCTATCATCTATGTCTTTTCTTGAACAAAAACGATCGATACTGTAGCCATTTTGCTGTGGGATAATGCTCTTGTGCCATGCAAAGATTTGGTGCTCATAATTGGTTTACTAAAATGCTGATTGGCCAGTAGCCAGCCAGGAAGTATAGGAGGGGTGACCAGACTAGGAGAATTCTGGGAATAGGAAAGGCTCAGTCTGCAGTCGCCAACCAGACACAAAGGAAGCAAGATGAAAATGCTGCACTGAGAGAAGGTACCAAGCCATGTGGCTAAACACGGGTAATATGGATTAAATTAAAGTTGTAAGAGCTAGTTAATAATAAGCCTGAACTATTAGGCCAAGCCGTTTATAATTAATAAAAACCTCTATGTGTTTTTTTTTTTTAGAACTGATTGGTTATGGAATGGGACAGAGGAAAACATCTCCGTTTACAACAATATTTGTTTTCACTCCAACTCACTCCTGATTCAGTCCTTAAACCCAGACCCTTGACATGGGAAACATGAATAGAAGTAACAGTGCTGAAGTGTAAAGTCGCCCAGTCAGAAGCATCATTTTGTATTTCCAATGATGACGTAGAAGGGCAGAGAGAAGGAACATTCACCCTGCTCTCGAATGGCTGACGCTTTACAGACAGTCTCACCACAAGGGAAGGAGAGAAACTCTTGGAGCTCGTGATTCTTTTCACACCTGGTCCACAGGTTGGTCCACTGATCCACTTTCTCTAAGACACACACGTATTTCATAGCCAGACTCTGACGTTAATCAGGGGCGGACGTCAGCCTTTGCAAGCTCTAGGTTTCACTATCATGTGTGTTCTTTTCTGGGTGGCAGAATCCATACTCAATAAAACGAGCTACTGTGTAACTTCTTTGAAGATGCTCATAAAACAGTGGGTTTAGTTCATCTGGGAAAAAGAGAGTAAAAACGGGACAGGTCCCCGATGGAAAATGCGCCTCTGTTATGCACTGTTCCCACCAAATATCTTGGAAACTCGGCAGGATTAACACAGCTCTCTGGAGTGAGGCCAGAAAGAAACACTGGATGCTCTCTTACAAAAACCCTGAAAGCAGCAAGCAACCCATAAACAGTATGCAGCCTGACTCTGAAAATGGACCGTTTTATGTTCCCTAATGGAAGGATAGCTTATTTGTTCATGGATTTATAGCAACAATGTGATGTCATCAGATGATTTACGGCCAGGAGCGCAGCAAGTGTCAATATACAGAGGCGGGTGGAAACATCCTATTCTCCCCCAGAAACTTGTCCTCACAGAAGGTTGCCTTCTCTTAGGGTGGGGCGGATGTAGGAAAACCCAGGTGGTTATGTTACTGGAAATGGGATGGGGGAGCAGAAGAATTGCTGGAGATGCATCTTGGTTAAGGACGTGCGGAACGTAATGCCAGCTTATTTAGACCGTGAGATGGCTATGCATGGAATCGTCTAGCTCTTATGCGGTGCGGTGGAAGCTGTTTGATGCTACATAGGTAGGTGAGAAATGACACCTGTGGAGCGCAGGCTTCTGGGAAGTGCTTACTCATTGTCATGGGAAGATAATTCTGGTTGGTGTAAAGGCGTAACACTACGTTAAATGTGTATCTTCGCGCAAGTGTGTGTGTGTGTGTGTGTGCGTGCGTGCATGCGTGTGTGAGTAATGATACACACTTCTAGAAAGCTTATGGATTCAAAATACCATCACAAACAAGAAACACAAAGAGTCCTCCCCCAGCTCCATTCAACACTGAATCATTTCCCTGTCCCCTCAATTTCCTCTTTCCCTGAATGTCATTTAAACATAATTCTGCAACCTGCAGCTTTGTAAGACCACGTACTGTGAGTGTGTGTGTGTGTGTGTGTGTGTGTGTGTGTGTATGAAACTCATTCTGCTCTTTTCCCCTGCCTGAAATAATCCACCGTATGAACGTGCCACAACTGGTTTATCCATTCGTGAGCTCGAGGACATTTCATTTCTTTCCATTTTGTAGTACGAATAAAGTAGCTAACAAACCCACCCAAACACAGTTTTATTGTATAGCTCTAAACTTTTATTTCTTTGAAATAAAACTGGTTTATCTCATAAAGTTTGCTGGTGCATATGCTGACTTTGTGAGAGTGCTGGGCAGCTGTGCACGCACGCCCTCCGTTGGGCACACCCACCAGCTAAGCAGAGTCACAGATCCTCTGCACCCTCCCTATTTCTGGTTTTTGTGTTTACTTTGTCTCTTGCCATCCAGACAGACATACGGTATGTTTTATTCTGGTAAAGGTTTCAGTTTTAGTAGCCAGTCTTCTGGACACGTTTTCAAGTGTCTTTTTCTCAGCCTTGCCCCTTCTTCTGTTTGCTTGGAGGTCTTACTCACTGTTCACTTTGGCTATTTCTTTATTGTTTTGTTTGTGTATAATCATTACAATATAGATATCAAAGAGAAGCATTTTAAAACTGTATTATAGGGGCTGGAGAGATGGCTCAGAGGTAAAGAGCATTGCCTGCTCTTCCAAAGGTCCTGAATCGGAAGAGCGGCAACCACATGGTGGCTCACAACCATCTGTAATGGGATCTGGTGCCCTCTTCTGGCCTGCAGGCATACACACAGAGAGAATATTGTATGCATAATAAATAAATAAATATTTTTTAAAAACTATGTTATATGATAAACTTTTTTTTCTGTTATGTTGTCTGGCCTTTCTCACTGTTGGTTTTGTTCAAAGAACAGCCATTTCTACTTTCAGTAACATTCACTTACCAATTGCTTTTCTTTTAATGGACAGTGTCATTGGTATATAACCAAACCATTTTGCCTGGCCAATTTTACAGAGACCAGGGCGATTAGATGAGCATGGAGTAGTCAGGAGGGTGAAAGCACTGAATAGCTCAATATGGGCTTAACTGCTATGCTAGAAAAAGAAATGACTGGCTTCCGCTTGGGTGCCTTAGACTAGACATAGGCAGCATCTTTTTCAGCAATTATATTACCTCTGTTAATTTCATATAAGTTTCTCAATTTATAAGCACTAAGTGGCTTTTAAAATATTATTTTGAATAAACTTTTAATGTATGTGATTTTAAGATATTCTTTGGGTACTCACCTATGACATAATCATATATTTTATTTTTATTTAAAAAGTCTGTGATTCTCTGTGTCCTGAGAATTCTGGAAATACATATACATACATTTATAAACATACATAAACATACATACACACTTGTGTACACATGTACATGAATACATACACACATGCATACAGACATACACATATAAGTTTATACAGTCTTTATAAACATAGTTTTCTACATAAGCTATTTTACTCAACTTTTTAACATTCAAATTAAAATATATCTTTTGTTTAATGCTTCCTTCCATCTTTTTATTTTGGTTTCTTTGGTTTCTGAAGATTTGTAACTTGGATTCTTATTTTTTTTCCCAAAAATCATTTCTTCCTTTTTAGGAAATACCAAAGAAAACCATTCATGAATCCTCATTAATTTTCACTTTAGAACAAATATATTCACATAAACTTCAAAAAAAATTTGGGTACTAAATCACAAATAAAGAGACTATTTTAAAAAGAGTTTTATTCAATAGGCATCGATTCATGATATAAAGAACAGAACACTGGCATGTTCTAGAAGTCAAGAGGGATATCAAACTGAAGAGAGTCATGGTGTCTGGCTGGACCCTGACTGTCAACCCAAGAACAGAAGCTATGAAAGTCTTTAAAGCCATTGAGAAAAGTTCATGCTGAAATGCCTACAGAAATCAAGGCTCTGGGAGAAACTCAACCCTTGGAAAATGGAAATAGGCAGCCACAGATGTCTTTGGACCTACTGAGAAGCATTCAGGCCTGAAACGCCTACACAAATCAAGGCCCTGAAAGAAACTCAACCCTTAGAAAATGGAAATAGGCAAAACTCCATCAACCAATGCAGAGACAGGAGACTGTCTGTCTGCTTGGTTCTAGGTATGGAAAATATTTCCCCACTGAGAAATTAACATCATACCCATTCATAAATTAAAAAAATGCTTCCTGGAAAAATTAGGTCTACAAAAAAATTCTTAGCATATACCAGTATAAAACTGCAAAAGCGGGCCGGGCGGTGGTGGCGCACGCCTTTAATCCCAGCACTCGGGAGGCAGAGACAGGCGGATCTTTGTGAGTTCGAGACCAGCCTGGTCTACAAGAGCTAGTTCCAGGATAGGCTCCAAAGCCACAGAGAAACCCTGTCTTGAAAAACCAAAAAAAAAAAAAAACTGCAAAAGCAACAATGAAATAAAATAGCAATAGACACTTCTAATAAGAAAGAAAAATGCAAAAAGTTGAAGTTTCCAGATGATGTTGATAAAGGAGAATAAAAAAAAAGTCTGCTCTTGGCTACCAGTAAGAATGAACACTGGTGTGGTAACTTGGACAACGGCTTTACACTATCTTGCAAAACTAATATTATTGTCATATGGCTCAGCAATAATCCTTGGTATTTATCACATAGGTAAAACATCTGCCCCCCCCATCTGTGCACTGATGTTACAGCAGCTTCTATGATTGCCTGTAGCTGAAAACAATGAAGAATCCTTTACACAGATAACAGAACCATCAAACTGGGCTACATCCTAACAACACATTTTTTTCCATCAATTAAAAGCTGTCCTAAGACAAGAGGATACCATGCATGCATATTGCTGACTGAGGGGAGCTGGCTATGCAACATCAAACCTTACCATTTGACAGGGTGGAAAGGAAACATCAGAAGGGACGGAGCAGAGACCAAGGGTGGTCAGGAATTTAGGGGAGGGCCAAAGAGGTGAAGAACGTGTGAAACAACTTGTCTGCAAATTTGGTAGCAGACGAATGTTCATTTACTCAGACCCATGGAGCTGAGTAAAATAGGAGCCTTAGCGTAAACCATAGGCTATCATATATAATGACATGCTAATA
>JAQHUG010000141.1:1998058-2017466 GCA_028555095.1 Dicrostonyx torquatus | reverse complement strand
ATTAAAGGCGTGCGCCACCACCGCCCAGCTTTAGCCTGCTTTCTGTTGTCGCTGTTGATTGTTTTTTTCTTTTCCTGTAGAAGCCTGAATAACACAATTCTAAAGAGAACCTTTATATTCAGAGTAAAAGCAATTTCACCTCTCTCATTTCCATTTCTTTGGAAATCTTTCTTTTTACTTAACAGCCCACCATAGTCTTTACTAGGTGGCCAACATGGTTGTAGATAATCAATGCAATCCCTATGACAATTCCCTGACCAAGACTGTGCCACTGTCTACTTTTAAAGATGTGAAAAATGGGAGAAACAAGGTGGGTCGGTTGGTAAAGAAACAAAAGGCATTGAAGAAGTGAGGAAACTGACCCCCAGAGTTTGACCCGCAGGACCGACATGAATATTGGGCATGGTGTCCCATTAGTGTAGTCCCAGCCCTAGCTATCTGGGAAATGGAGACAGGCAGAAACCCAAAAGTTCATTGGTTGTGTAACTTAACTCTACTGGTTCCAGGCATTGAGATTATGAATGACACATGACATAGAAATCCATTCAGTGTCTGTCTATCAAATGTCGCCATATCTTAAATCATTTTTAATAAAAACGTAATGTGGACACTGAGCCTGCCTCTTTGCTGGGCTCTCTTCACCATCATTCTATCTGGGTGATCCCTGCTCAGACGCACTATCCCCCCTTTATCAGAAATGGCGAGTCCTCTCTTTTTCACCTGTGTTCTCAGATCAACTTTTCCCTCCCATTCATCTCATTGCAAAACGAATGGGAAAGGTAGAAGAAAATGTAAAGGGTGAGCGTTTCTGAACAGTAATCTGAATGAAGAGTTCAATCCCTTATCATGACTGTGCTGGGACTCTCCTCAGATCACCACGCTTCCGGAAATCCCACATCTCCTCTAGCAGATGCAAAGAAGAGATTGTAGCTCTCAAGGGCATTGTCAGTGTGGTGGGGAGGACAAGGTCTCTGCGTGCTGCAACATCTGTTTACTTTATTCTGTATTCCTTTTGCAAAATATGTAATTTTGCAATCAGAACTAAATTTAATTCAGAATACGTCGTTTTTTTCATGTGAAACTTTAGGACACCATAGACAAACTATACTAAAATTAGTTTGTTTTGAACTATCGACTTCCTAAAGAAAATGAAATGAAATAGAATTTGAACGGCATTGGAAATGTTTTTTAATGAATTCACTCAGATTAATTTGAAGATAACTTTAAGAAATATCTTATGTTGTTTTGGAAATATCAACATAATATTTATGGTGTTTAGGTTAGATACATGACTTTCGATATAATTTAAATTGTCAGGTTGAATTAACTGTGTCTACCTAGACATTATTTCTAAATACAACATATGACTTAAATATATTGTCTTTTACATTTGATCAAACAGGGCACAGAAAATACGGAAAAAGAAATAGAATAAGATTAAAAAAAAAAAAAAAGAAAAACCTCTGTCGAAGGCTCAAATACCAAAATGAGAGTGGTCATATTTTTCTTTCTTACAATCACAACTCTGTTGGCAACCTATTACCATAACCACTTTCTAAAGCTTCATGACTTGAGTGGGCTCAGATTTTTGTACCTTAACCTACTTTTTGGTAAGTGTGAGAGAATGTGTGGAAGACAAGAGTGTGCCTAGAACTAAACTCAGTTTCTCAAGGTAGTTTTGACCAGTGTAGAAGTTGAATAATTGAAGTCACCTTTCTTTTTCCAATTAAAAATATTTTGTATGGGCAATATCTTCCCAACAGGCATTACCTGCCACATGGCATGAGAATGGGTTGCTATTGCAAAGAAAAACAATGATGAGTAAAACATTCAGCCAAGCACAAAACTGATGGAAGTAAAAGTCATGTTTTATTATAAAACTATGCCTAAAGAACACTCCAAAGAGAACTCAAGATGCTGGTAACTACTCCATTTCCCTTGCCTTTAAAGATGGCCTCGAGCCATGAATACAATGCTGTTGTCATTTTGCTTTCAATATCACAGAGTTAGGGAATATATACAAAAGTGTGATTCACATAGCATTGTGTGTTTCAGCTCTGAGATTGAAGAAATAATATTTCTCTTCCTTTAGTTATTTTTACATAGTTAAGTTGCACAGCCGCTAAATGAAGGAAACTATCCCCTAATGCCAACATTTTGCAAATATCAACCATACATTATATTTGCAAAACAAAACAAAATGGGCTTGAGTGCAGTGGGGAAGAGTTGTCCCTGGAAGCCTGTGGTATGGGAGTTCTTAGTTCTTGAATTTTACTCTGAAATTTGTTAATTTTGGTATTTGTATTTCTACCTACACTAAAGTCTAAAAGAGGATAATGGCTTTTTTTATTGCCATGGAAAAGACGTGCATGTGCCATCGTGTGTATGGTGTACATGTGTGTGTTTGTATGTATATGTACATGTGTGTGTTTGTAAATGTGTGTATTTGTATGTGTATGTACAAACAGTTGTGTGTGTTTCATTTGCTTTTTTTTTAAACTTTTTTATTTTTGGTTCTTGTAACAAGGTCTTATTGCATAGAACTTGCTACTGCTTCTTGTCGTGTAGACCTGGCTGCCTTCCTATTCTCCAGCAACCATCTTCAGTCTCCTGAGTACAGAAAGGCTGTGCTTGCCTTAACATCAGAGTAGTATGTGATTGTGGACATATGGACCTTGATATAAGACATTTCTAAGTATACCATACTTGAGGTAGAAGATTCTCTATATTGAGAAAAAAGCAACAGGTTTAACATGGCAAAAACATCTGAATTTTCTAATGTTTCTAAACTTATGTATATCATCATAAATCTTTGAAATAATTAAATCTTATTAAAATATGGCGTATTGTCACAATCAATATTTAAATAAACACAGGGCAACTATGTGTTTTACCCCGATATCTAAAATAAGGTACAGAGGCATATTTAATATTGTCTCCAACATGTGCACAGGGCTCTATGGACCACCAGTGAAGGTCTCTTAGCACATGATGAAAGGCTTGATACAGATTCTGAAAGGAGAGGAAAGCCAGGGACTCTTAATTATAAAGACAGAGAAGGGGGGGGACAGATATTGAAACAATTAGCCAATGAGTAATAACTGCATATTTAGTTGGAAGTATATTAGACCCCTGAGGATAGTGGTTTGTTACCAGGGCAAGTTGTATACATGTGTGTGTATCATGTGTGCATGAATATGTATGTACGTCCATATGAGATCATGAGAATTACTAATACAGTCTTTCATCTTAAGAGACAAATAATCCTCCTGCCATTTCCGAGGTGGAACAATTCACCACCAAATCTTCTGTTGTCCCTTTTTGTCAAGAGCACTTACGGTGTAGATGTTCCTGGAAAATCTCATCTGCCAGAAGCCTTAGTAAAAGATTCAGACCTGAAGTCTTCTTCCTGGCAGAGGTCAAGTCCTGGAATGTATTTATTTATTGTTTTTGAGCATCTGGGGTTTGAACTCAAGGCCTTGACGTGCTGAGCAAGCATTTACTGAGATGCCCTCAGCCCCAACTACTGGAATGAGAGTCAGTTCCATGCCTTTAGCACCGGGTAGTAAAATCCGTGGTAATTGTCAAGTTGTATATTGTAAAGTAATCTAAAATACAGATGAAATTATTTTTCGATCTTATGTATTTTTTTTCCTCTATGCAGACACCAGATGCCTGTAGAAAGAGTATTTGATCGGAACCTGGGCAAGTCTGAGGCTTGGATTACCGCAGCGGTTTGTCATTAACCATAAAGAAAATGAACCTTTGGTCTTCTAATTGCTTTGTATCTCTGGCTTCTGTCCCCCGACTAATGGATGTGCAGACTTAGAAGCCAGCTGGTGGAATGGATTTGTTTCTCTGCCCATGTCACGAGGCCAAAGGAAACTGAAAAGACTAAGTGTTAAGGAGTGACCGTTAGGTAATTCAGAAGGTGAGGTTGCTGCTCTGTCAGTTGGCTGATACCAAGCTCACTTGGTGCGGTGGCCTCGTTGGAGGACCATAAATCCCAGCTTGTAACTCAAAGAAAAGTGTGAAAACAGAGCCTGGCCCCACCCTCCATTTAGACTCTGTAAAGGGGCTTTTGACACACTCTCTTGGGTTTGTGGTTTCTTGATGTAGGACTGACCACTGAATGTTTTCTGTGGGTGTTCAGGAGAAAAGAGATGTATCTCTAGACTCACACCTCCACCCTGTGGTTCTGGCCAACTGGAGGCTTTCAGTGGGTCAGAAGGAGTCTCTTGTTTGGACCATGAACATGCCCATGCTTTAAAGTCAACTTCTTGTTCACACCTGGGAAAGGTCTTTATTACATAACCTAAATTCTAAAAGGAAAAATAAAGAATTCTTTTTGTTAACGAATAATTCTCCTGAGTTTATTCTCAAATCGTCTGTAGATTTAATCTTCATCTGCGTGACAAGCCTTCCCTGTCACGTGTCAAAAGTCAAAGTTTGTTCAAAGGCTACCCAAGTCAGCCTAAACTTGGAGTGAGATGTTTGTTTTTCCACCTTAAAGTAGTGATCAGCATAAATAAGGCAGATGTTAAAGCTAGCACTAATATGACAATAAAATAATAGGGGGAAACAGGGAAGGGAGAGGGGTAAAGATATTTCTGAAGTGTGGTTGTGAGTTTCAAATGGTCCTTTAGTGTATACATCCCTTTCAAATGCTTGCATCATAATGTATGACTGCATTTTGAATCACTTTACTTCAAGTTAATAAATGATCAGTTTAATATCTTATTACTTCCTTACAGGGCCGCCTTTCACAGACTGAAAAAAAGTGCACAGTGATTAAATTTTCAGAGTTAATTCCCCCTCTTTGCTACTATTTATTTAGTCTACCTATTAAACCTAATTATATTATTTCATCATTTATTGTAGGGGCCAGGAATTTCTTCTCCATTGTCCCACCTTATAACTCAAGAAAACAACCTTACAATATATACTCCCCTACAATGTTATATAGACCTAAAATGATCCCTTATTTCACCTCTCAGTCTCTAAAACCCTTGCCCATTAACCACAAGAAAGGTAATTTTAATAAAATCTGACTGTATTAGTTACTATTCTGTTGCTGTCATGAAACATCATGGCCAAAGGCAACCTAAGGGAGAAAAAGAGAGTTCATTTTGGCTTATAATTCCAGAGGAATAAGAGCAGGAATGCATGGCAGTATGAAGAAAACCTGGTAGCAGGAACCAGAAGCCAGAAGCTCACAACTTTAAATGAAAATAGGAAACAGAGAAAGTGAGAGGTGGTGGAAGTGAGACTGTAAACATTCAGATCCTCCCCCAATGAAGGACATCCTCTCGCAAAGGCTCCACAGATCCCCATCACGTGGCAACCAATCACTGGGCACCATCACCTGGCCACCAATTGTTCCAATACGTCCACCCATGGGGGCACTTCTTATTCAAATTTCCACACTGGTGCTTCAAGGGACAGAGTGGAAGAAAAAGTGTTCTACCTTCCAATAAGAATACTTTGTGAGTTGGGCAGTGGTGGCCATGCCTGTAATTTCAGTCTAGCACTGGGAAGCAGAGGCAGACAGATCTCTGTGAGTTTGAGGCGAGCGTGGTCTACAGGAGCTAGTTCCAGGACAGGCTCCAAAGCTACAGAGAAACCCTGTCTCGAAAATAAAACAAAACAAACAAACAAACAAACAAACAAACAAGAATGCCTTGTGTTTTGTAATGGGAAGTGGATGGCTCACAGGACAAGGGATGGAGCATGGAAGGTTTGAACAGTACTCTGTCTTATTACTTAATATTTATTACTTTAGCCTCTTCTAATGGTAGAGGACGGAAACAACACTTATCACTCCCTTCTATGGAATGTCCAGAAGCATCACCAGGATTGCATAAGCCTCTGCTGATGCGGGATGTCCTCTGTCTATGCGTTACTTTTATTGTCTAATGAATAAAACTGTTTCAGCTAATTGCTTTGCAGAGTAAAGTCAGGTGGGAAATCCAAACAGAGATATAGAGACAAAGTAGGAGGAGTTAGAGAGACTCCACGTAGCTGTCAAAGGAGAAAGAAGCCCAGAACCATTACCGGTCGGTCACAGATTTATGGCTGTACACAGGTTAATAAACATTGGTTAATTTAAGATAGAAGAGTTAGCAAGGAAGATGCCTAAGCTGTTGGTCAAGCAGTGTTGTGATGAATATGGTCTCTGTATGATTATTTGGGTCAGGGCAGCCAGGAAATGAACAAGCAGATTCCGTTTACACTCTGCTGTTTCTTTTTCACAGTCTTCACTTGACAAAGGCTTGGCACAACTTCCCAGAGTTCTCTTTCTCAGGGATAAGCTCAAAATTCAAGGGCACACATCCACATACAACTTCACAGACACACATACCTGGCAACATGGAGTTTCGGGCTGATATTCACATCGTCCTTGCTATTTCTACACATCCTTCTGGGATTGTCCTCTAGGGTGAACCCATGCTAAACAGATGGTTTACCACTGGGTTATGTCCCCAATCAAAGGAGCTGGCTATTGACAAGTAGTTTTAGATACTCTCGGTCCACCCTACTAGATGAATTAGACCTCAGGTCTACTAACACACATCCCTGTAGCTTATATTCTTTCTCATTGATTATTAAATGTCTTTGACATAAACAGAAGCAGGAAGCTTTTGGTCTAGCTAAACCTGCATATGACGGGGAGTGGGTGACGAATGTCTGGTGTTTCTGTATTAGCCAATGGATTCTTCCATCACTTCTACCATTTATTAGATGTACAGCATTAGATGCAGGGCCCCAGCTCTCTAAAATTTGATTATTCCTATTATAAAGTTCAAATAAAAATGCAATTATTTTTTATCCTGGCTTAAGATAATATTTTAAAAGTTTGGTACTAAGAGAACACCCACACTTCTTCACATTTCTTTGGTTTTTTTTCTCTCTTTCTTTCTTTTATTTTTTTTTTTGAGTTGAGTTGAGTTTGAGTGTTTGACCTAGCCGTATTATAGAGCTGAATCCCTAAACAATCAACACATTATAGTTAGAATTCATTTTAGTTGGAATTTTATAAGCAACAATTTCTTTACAATATAAAATAATCTGTACTCATGTTCATGGAAAATATAGACTATATGTAATATTTCTCAAGGCATTTTACAATGATACAAAAAAGAAAAACCTGCTTAAATATAACCAGAGACATTGGCAAGACAGTTTTTGTCAATCTTTTTTTTTTTATTTAAATAAACAACTTGAGAATCAGTGTTATATGATTTTTTACAGGGTCATCCAGTGACTTTTGACTGAATTTGGAAGTGGGCCTAGACTTTTGGATTTCCCGTCTGTTTTTATCTCTCTCTCTCTCATTCAAAACTAAAGCCATTCAAAACTAACTTGGATCATAAGTATGAATTGTTCATGTAATAAGGCACTCTGCAGTGGTTAATAATAAGAACATTTTAAAGACATGTGTAATATTTTAACATTGTCTATCTAGTTCAGCTTTTCTGTTGGAAATTATAGTTGGTTGTCTGTCTATCTATTTATTAAAAGTTTCAGAAGCTAAAATATGATTGGGGTTGATGAGAAGTGGAAAAGCTGAACTCTGTCCTGTGACATCAAGCCTTTCTATTTGAATGATAAATCGGCTCAATCATCCATCAGTAGAGGGTCCTGTTCTCCTAGAATCACATGATTATATTTATCTGCTAAAGACAAGAGATTGACCCAAGATGTTCACAGAATAACGTCTTGCCTTTATTATTCACCAGAATTTCTCCAGAAAAAGAAAATCCTTCAACAAAGGGAATCTTTTATAAAAATGTGAGGGAGGAATTGGGGGTTCTTGTGAGAAGTGGGAGGAAGGAGTGAGTGATTTCTGATGGAGTACATGGGGGCTCCTGTAGGGGGGTAAAAAGAGGAAAGTGGGATTCCTGGAGAATGGTGTAGGGTGAAGGAGATGGGGGTACCTGGGGAAGTTGGGAGAATGATTTGGAGGCTTATGGGGGAGTAGGAGGGAGGAGTTGGGCTCTTGGGGTAATGGGAAGGAGTTGTGCTCTTGGGGGAGTGGGAAAGAGGAATTGGGCTCTTGGAGGGGTGGGAGGGAGGAGTTGTGTCCTTGAGGAGTAGGAGGGAGTACTTGGGTGTGCATAAGATGCATTATTTACACACACAAAACTATCAAAGAATAAATAAAATATATGCTATTAAAATGGATAAAAATGAAATGCAGAAAATATTTCTGGGTGGTAGCATGCTGAGGTCCAGATGGAAATTTAGCTTGCATTTGGCTCACACTGCTTCAGTCACCGAACATTTTCAACTATTTATTTTTATACTGAGTCTCTCCTAGCAAGGTGGGTATCAAATGGAATTTTTTTCTAAAAGTGGCATTTCAAATAATAACAATAATAATAAAATCCTGGATCAAGAACACGTTTTCCATTAGATGCATAAGGAAACAGCACAGGGAGCTTGGACAGGCCCATATTTTTTTGCTAATTTAATCAGTGTAAGTATATGACATCTTTCCATTTCGTTATTAAATGTTTGTTTTTCTAGCCTGTTAAATGGTTGCTTCCAACTTGAAGTAACTGGTTGCTCCAGTGCTCAAGAACAAATGGCATCCATCTAATTTGTACCATGGAGGAAGGAGTGTTGGAGTCTGAGAGACTGGTTTTATCCATGCCATGGTTCCACATATAGAAAATTGATTTTCCAACCGTACCGAATGATAAAGTCCATCTTTGATATATGCCTGTCTCATTGCTTTCCAGGTCTTAAGGCATCTGATCCCAGGTCAGCTCCCCTTGGAGTGTAATTCAGAACACAGTCCCTTCCCTTTAGAGGTCTCATGCCACGGGGCATGGGCATGTTTACTTTGGCTAAGACAGACCTTCTGAAAGAAATTATTCTGCCGCCTAACTGACAAGGCTGGGCATGGGGTACAGGGAAACGGAGCCTCTCCCAGTGGTCCTTTGCCTGGAATTTGTCCTAAAAGCATGAAACTGAGTCAGATTTGTCGCAGACAGATGTGGATAATATATGCACCACCTTTCCATCCTGGTGTCTGTTTGCATGAGAATGAAAGACAGCCGGGTTTTAAAGGTGGCCTGAAGGGTTACTGTAGCCCAGGATGTTTCAAAAGACCTGATCCTGGGCTTATTGGGGGAAATCTACTGTGGAAGTGCTACGACAAACCAAAAGGAAACTCCTGTGTGATAGGGCAAGTCTCTAAGGATAATGGCCCAAGAAGGCTTTGTTACTGCTTGAAAAATACGTTTGTTGTGAACAAAGACACGACTCAGTTATGACAGTATATATGTCTACTTAGTATATATGAGGCATAGGTTCTGTCTTTAGCACTTCCAAAAAATTAATAGTAAAACACACTGATTTCAACTATTTGAAATTATATAGAAAAACTATCATTTTATTTTACAAAATAAATATTTTATATTACATTTAAAAAAATTATTTTTACTACATTAAATCCTGCATTAAATGAAAATTTATTAATGTGTGTTCCGTATTATATAATGTTCTAGAAATTATGTAGACAGAAAAGTAAAGAAAATGACACAACTCTGTGCCTGCACAGACATCACACCCTTGTATCTCTCTCTAGTGGTCAACGTATCAGTCTTCAATTGAGTATTAATCCTCCTCTTTAACTAAAGTATTTCTAGTTAAAGAGTTTGATGAATCACCTTATATTCTAGCTTCCTTTCAATTGTTGAGATAAAGTAACCCGACAAAAGGCAACCCAGAAGAGAAAAAGCTTACTTTAACTCCCAACTCCAGATTACTGTCCATCACAGCAGCAAGGAAAGGCAGCAGAGACTAACTTAAAGTGGCTCATCTGTGTAAAGAACGGAAAGAAAACACTCTCCCACCTGAGGTACGTCCTCCACCCTCATCGATGTTTGCATGAATACTTCACGCATCTACTGTTTAAACTAAAACGTGCAGCACATGATCTACACGAGAAAATTGAACACACATAGGTGGTCAGATGTCAAAAATTAAACACACATAAGTGGTCAGATGGCAACAAGAAGGAGACACAGTCCTGTCACATAACACAGTGATGTTATATATGATACAGTATGTAGCTGACCTTAGACATCGCAATGAATGTAGCATGCATCCCCTGTGTGGTCAGTCGAGAACTGTGTAATAAATGATTTATGTAGTTTGTATATTTAGACAGTACCATCAACAAACCTTGTATGAGCCTGTATGCCATCGTGTGCTGGATTGCAATATTCCTTCAAAACCTCTCAACTAAAAGAGGCAAGCTCCAGCTTGAGGCCAGATGAGAAGGCTGTAAGACTTCAGACAGTTTTCATCACAGTTGGCCAGGCCTGGGCAGCCTCAGACAAAGGACTTCCGCCTTTATCTGGCCCTTATTTTGATGTCTCATTCAAGTGAAGATAAAAGGAAAGATGTGCTTTGAAATTTAACCATTAGGGCCACAAAGAAATCAGCATGCAAATGTCACCCATACATGAATTCAAGATGAAGTCTGCATTTGCCACTGCAGACTTAGGATTTGTTGGTCTTTTTTTTCCCCCTTAAAAAAAAAAAAAAAACAGTAGGAAAGGAAGTCTAGATGAATGGGTGCTGGATGGGAGCCAGTTGCAACTCTTTATCTCAGACATCTATTGACAATAAGAACCAACATGCATGCATATATATATATATGTGAATATATGTGACTATGTGCATGTTAATATAATTTCATAGGCATACATGGATAAAGGGGAGTAGGGAGAGGGAGAGGAAGAAGAGGGGAGGAAACGGGGGATAAAAACAGAATACAAAGAAAGAAATAAAGTAAAAAATAAAAAATATTAAATCTGCTAATGTATTAATATACCTTAGATTTGGGTACTAAACAGGTCAGAGAGATCATTCTGAATAAGTGTTTTCAAATTCAATCACTTTTATCATGAAAATGTAATCATTGATTGGGATAAGCCTAGTTTGGTAAAAACGCATGCATGCAGGAGGTGTTGGTGACACAAGTTACAGGAAGAAGTTTTCATCAATATGATAATCATGTTTATCACGAGAATATAGACATGTTCTCAATCATGAAATGATGCCTTTCCAAACAAGGGCTGCCAAACATTTATCATCATCCTCCTCCTCCTCCTCCTCATCATCATCTAGAAGCAATTTATTAAATTTGTTCCTCTAAAGAGTCTGAGTGAGTTACTGAGGATTTCTGTCTTTTCTTTCTTTTTTCTTTTTGGTTTGACTGTATATATTTTTCCGGTAAGCATTTTGAGAGAATGAACATGTGGCTCACACCTCACTCCACCAGGCCACCCACATCAATCAAAGGATCTCAGGGTTCTTTTGGAACTCAACATTTGACCTGAGGTAAAACTACAATAGCTTTGCTACAATTAATTAGAGGGTTTTTTTCCCTTTATAAAATGTGAACTTTCCCTGATCAATGCAGGTGTCTATGATAGAATTGTGAGTGATATATTAGAAATCAAGAATAAAAGTTATGTCACAGTGATGTAAATGAGGCGGAAATGTACCTGTCGAGCTGGTAAGATGGTTCAGGTTCCGGCGATAAAGGCTTCGTCTCCAAGCCTGATGACTTAAATTACTTGTTCTTGAGCCTTTACATACATGCCATGGTATGAACACATCTCCCTCCACACATAATATGTAAAACAAGTAATTTTTTTTAGTTTAGCAGTCCATTTTATAAGTAGAGAGAACAGATAACCATCATCACACACTTACTAGTTTTAAATATATTTTGAGATGGAGATTCTAGGGCTACATTTTGGGACTATATAGATTATTGCATAAGTATATATCTTATAGCTTAATATATTTGAGGGAGGCAAAATAATTAAAGTTACTGTTATAGATTTTGACCTCCAAAAACCAAAATATGTACCTAGACATAGCTAAATTAACTCAAAACGTATCACAGAAATAACAAAGACAGCACTATCTATAATTTTGCAAGAAAGACCTACAAAAAAAATTACATATGATTATCAGGCACAAGATCAAAGCTATAACCAATTAAGTAAAAAATTGATAATCTGATTTTCACTTAAAGAGACATAAAAACCACGGTATTCATAGCTTGAGAGAAGACATTTGCAAAGGACTCAACTGATAATAAGATGGGATACATGAAACCCTGGATTTGCATATATATAAATAATATTATATAATATATTTGGAGCTGAGCATGGATTGATGACTTTGATTCTATCAGAGATTTACAATAGTGTAAATTAACACATGCATGACATAGCAACATAGAGACTGTTCTAAACTAGAATTTTGTACGTTCAAAAGATAATAAATAATTAATTGTAGAGCTCACAATATGAGCATCATTTCCTCATCCGAGTAAACATAACGATCTGTTATAAAATCTAAGCTATTGTTAGGCTTTATTTTTGTCAAGCTGACATAAAGGTAGACATATCTGAGAAAGAATCTTAACTGAAGCCGGGCGGTGGTGGCGCACGCCTTTAATCCCAGCACTCGGGAGGCAGAGGCAGGAGGATCTCTGTGAGTTTGAGACCAACCTGATCTACAAGAGCTAGTTCCAGGACAGGCTCCAAAGCCACAGAGAAACCCTGTCTCGAAAAACCAAAAAAAAAAAAAAAAAAAAAAAAAAAAAAGAATCTTAACTGAGAAAATGCCTCCCTAGGATGGGCCTCTAGGCAAGTCTGTATGGGAGTTTCTTGACAGGTCTGCATGGAAATTTCTTGACTAGTGATTGATGGAGAAGGGTCCAGGTCACAGGTGGCAGTGCTACCCCAAGCACATGGTCCTCAATGGTATAAAAAAGCCGGCCTGAAAGCCATGGGGAGCAAGCCATCAGCAACATTCCTGAATGGCTTCGCTCTCAGTTCCTGCATCCAGATTCCTGCCATGAGTTCCTGCCCTGAAGTCCCTCAACGACTGTGTGCCCTGAGGGTTGTAAAATGCAATAAAGCCTGCCTTTCACACTTATGTCATGATGCTTTATCACAGCATTAGAAACCCCAAAGTAAGACGACTATGGTACTGGTAAATTCTCTAGAAGGCACACCTTTCAGTAACATCACCCTTACTCAGCCATCCTCAAAACCTCTTACTAGCTTTCATCCGCGTACTGTAAACTCTTCTTCCTGCAAAGGATGTTGAGAGGTTCTCTTGGTCATGAGGCACTGATCTGACAGGGACTTCAGGTCACATCAGGTTTCTGTTTGTTAATCAGGAGTCCTTCTTTATTGAGATAATCACATTTTGTCTGGTTCCATCTCAAAAACAAGGCCCAGATCCCACCACATACTCAATAAGGTAATAACTTAATTCAAACCACATTCTAGGCTCTGTGGGGTCTGATGTGCTCACCAGAGCCGCCTGCCATGTTGTCTCGAAGTCTGGTGATAGTTGTGGGATAGCCTCTGTGATAATACTTCTGGTCTCCCAAACCAAGACAAAGCTTGTCAAAATAAATCTGAACTTCTAGCCACGGTAGAAGACCTACTATGGGGTATTAACAAGCCAGACCTTTCATTCACTGCCTGATCTCGGTGTTTATATTATAAATTTCAACTCTGGTGGCATGAGTTTGGAATAAAATCATCATAAGCCATATGAATCCAAAGAATACAAATCTAGAGTGAAATATCTGGGGGCTGAAATGACGTTGCCCGTGTCTGAGATGAGTCTCCCTCCTCCATTTGAAACGTGAGACTTTAAATTAGATTACTTCTTCTGCCAAAAGACATAGCTACTGTCTGACCACATTTGTGGTTTTCTCTCGAATTAAAGCAAATAAATAAAGGAGAATTCTAAATTTGTGAAATAAAACAAATGGGAATATGTTTGCTCATTTGTTCCCCTGCTGACTGAACAAATTCTATCCATTTAGGTGGATCTGTGTGGCAAGGCTGATATGTGCTAGACTTTAGTGTTTTTTGAAGCACAAGATAAATAGAATGGATTCTGTCTCTCCATTTCTCTCCCGTCTCTCTTCTTGTGTGTCTGGGTATTCAGGTACATTTGTCACTGTCTGTGCAGTTGTTGAATGCCCCCATCAAGCACCTCATTCTAATTTTGGGGACGGAATTTCTCACTGAACTTGAGATTCAGTAATTTGGAAGCTGGCTCTTCCTTGTCTCTACTTCCCCTGGTGCTGTGGCTTCAGCTACACACCGCTACATCCAATAGTGTGTATGCAGGGTCTGAGGGTTGAATTCAGGTCTTTGTTCTCACAAGGTAAGCATCTTACCACCTGAGTTATCTTCCAAAACCCTAGAATGAGCTTCTTAAAATAGCAAGGCTTGTCTATGGGTATATGGACACATGAGTAAAACCTTTGGTTCTCAGAAGGTCATCATTTTTCATACTGGACAATATTGATCATTTTCAACTTTGGTGTTCCGAGGTTTGATCATTCACTATGAGTCTACTGTGCCATCATTTCCCTTCCTAACCCCTGAGAATACCATTGTTGTCTCTTAAAGCAGAATGTCTCCTGTGACTCAAGGCTTTAATTGTCTATTTGACACAACCTTAAATCACCTGGGAAGAAAGCCTCAATGAGGTTGTGTCTACCTTGTGTCATCTGGAGACACGTCTGTGAGTGTTATATTTAGTGGAACTGATATGGAAAGACCTGTCCCACCACGTGCAGCAGCACTCCATGGGCAGGGAGTTCTGAGCTCTGTAAGAGCAGACAAACTAATCTGAGCACAAGCAAACAAGAAAGTGTGCATGCACGCATGCATTCCTCTGCTGTCAACTGGGTGTGCTGTGACCACGTGTCCCTTCCATTGGTCCCCTGCCATGATGAACTGCAACCCAGAATGGGAAGCTGACATAAAGTCCTTCCTCCTGTAAGCTGCCTTTTGTGAAGGAATTTTATCAAGGCAACAAGAATAACTAGGCCACGCACCCATCTTCCCATTCCCTTCCACTTTTCTCTCCTCCCATCCCTCCAACTCTTCTTTCTCTTTTCCATCCATCTTTCTGCTTAATATGCAATTTGAAATTAGAATTCCTCTGTTTTTCTGTCTCTCTCACAGACACATCTAAAGACTCAGAGCTTTTGGAGTATCCAATCTACTTTGGAAGGCTGGAAGATCTTCTGAATTACATGTTTATTTTGTCTTCCTGACTGATATTTCCTCCTGTCTGAGTATTATGCCTGTAGAAAAGAAAACATTTTTGGAGGAGTGCTTTTCTATAAATCTTGCCAACAATAAAGTGGCTTCGGAGCAAACGCACATAGAAAATAATTCCAAAGACTTTTATTCACAACAGTTCCTTCTCCCAAGCAAATTTTCTGAGAAATCATTTATTCTGCAATTTGAATAGGATGAGGGAGCACAAATTCAAAGGCTGGGAGTACGCTGATTTGGTGGATGTTCAGCATCTACTTCTCAGCATGAAGACAATGCCATTATTATTCCATAATAATAATGCCAATACCTATTACAATTTGAATTACTAGCTGAACATAACTGATGCAGTCAGTTGTTGACTGACAGGGATATCACCTATACCTTTTCTTTTCTCTCTGCTACAGAAGACTACTAATGTATGAAATGCATTGCATTCTCTGTGCCTTGCCTCTGACACTGTATTTATTGTTTCTCAGCTTGGGATACCCCACCACAGCACCTTCAATATTTGTTCCTCTAGACTTGATTAAGTCTCATCATCTCTGATCCTAGTCTGATTCCTCAAGAATAATTCCCTCCATCTCCTTCATACACATTCAAAATCCAACTTGTGATCATATGCCATGTCTCTGCTCATATAAACTCTCTGCATTACTAAATGTGAACAAGCAGCAATGAGGCCATGCCTTTTGATTATTGATCATGTATTAGTTACGAATTTCATACATGCATACACTGTTTGGAGCATGTCCACATGCATTCCCTCATTTCAAGTACCTCCCCTCTCTTACCATCACTAGTCGCTGCCAATTTCGTGTGTTCTCCTTTTTTTTGTAAGTCCATAAAGTCCATTTCATGCTATTAGTAAATGCATGGTCTACCATGCATTTATCTTACTCACATACTCTCCTGCCTGGTGCCTAGTCTTGGGGGGACTTACATTGCTCTGTCTCTCTGTCTCTGTCTCTCTGTCTCTCTGTCTCTCTGTGTATATGTTTGTATGTATGCATGCATATATATGCCTTTTCAGGAAATATTAAGATCAGCATACCAATGTGTCACAATACACAATTTTATTTGCAAATAACTTTTATATGCTTAGTAATGTTGGTAGCCACTTAATCCTCTTTCATATGTTTGTAAGGTTATACAGTTTGGAAATGGTATATAATTGTAGACTCATGTTCTCTCTCTTTTGGAGGCAAAGCAGCTCTTGCTGGGCTTTGACTTGAGTTCCAACTGATCTGAAGCTGAGATTTTTTTTTGGCCTTTTGTTATTATTGTTATTTTGAGTTTTATTGCTATTTTACAAAATCATCAAATTCTGAGGACACAATAACCAGAAGAATCAGACCCTTAGAGCAAACCTGTGTGTGGCGGTCAGAAACATCACTGACCCTTTCTTTTACACGAGAACATTATGAGCCTAATTCCAGGAAAGGGAGCCGTACAATGACAGAAAGGATACATCCCTTGAAAAGTATTCATCTCTGATTTCTGAATCTTGATAGTATAATGGTACTACATTGTCACCATGACCTTATTTTCTCCTTGGTGATAATAACTCTGTGTCTTGCATCCTATTATTTTCTTTCAACCTTTGTTAGGACAACCACATGTTTTGAAAACCAACACCAATATCAACAGGTCAGTGTGTGTGTGTGTGTGTGTATGTGTGTGTGTGTATGTGTGTGTGTGTATGTGTGTGTGCGTATGTGTGTGTGTGTGTGTATGTGTGTGTACGTGTGTGTACGTGTGTATGTCTGTGTGCATGTTCATGAGCGTGAACACGCACTTGTGCATGCATGTGGATTCCAGACATCAACACTTGGGATCTTCCTCAACTTCTCTCTACCTCATTTTGAAACAGGGGCTCTTTCTGAAATCAGAGTCCTTTGATTGGCTAGACTGACTGATCAGCAAGTTTCAGGAGTCTTCCAGTATCTACTTCCCTAGCCCTGGGATTACAAACACACATGACACCATACCTGAGTTTTCAGCAGAAGTTCTGCATATTGAACAAGAATTCGCATGTGTGCTCAGGGCAGCAAGCATTTCACGATAAAAATCTAGTTCCACCCTCATGGATAAATTTTTTGAAAGTCTTCAAAGCAGATCAAGGTATTACTGCCTTTCACATAGTGTTCACAAATTGTGAGGGACGGTTGCTCGATTATTTTTCTTTGTCAGTTTTTACCTTGTAAACAATGAAGACTTGCTCTAGAGTAGATACATGTCTCCTTTAGGCATGGTTGCAGTTCCAGAGTTCTGCTTCAAGCCGTAACCACGTCATTTAATTGTGGATCCAATAATCTTCACGGCCAGAGTCAAGTGCAGAATGTTGAGGGAATCGGTCAAAGAATTCAGTAACGAATGATTTCTGCAACTTCAAAACTTACCAAAGCAGTCAGGAAAAACCTCAACCTACGTCAGACTCTAATATTTATTAGGCACATGACACTGATGTGGTCACGTTCTGCTTGTTTACTGTTCAAGTGCAGTTGACCAAGATGTGAAATGACTAAATTTCGTTTGCATGGCTAGTCGTAAAGATAAAAGAGGAAATCAAAAGGCTGGAGTATAAAAGCAGTAAGGGACATGGAGAAAACGCATTTCAGAAGAACAGGAGGCTGGAAACATTTCGGGACCCCCTCCTTTGTCTATGTTCTTTTACTAAAAACTGAATCTGGACCTATGAGATCACCCAATGAGCTCAGCAGGGAAAGGCGCTTGCCACCAGGCCTGAAGAGCTGAGTTCAATCACTAGGACCTCCATGATGGAAAGAGAAGACCAACTCTAGAAAGTTGATCTCTGACCGCCATGTATGCACATGTATAGTCACACATGTGAATAAATAAAAGCAGCAAAATGTTTTACAGTGAATTCATTGCTGACTGTGTTTTAAGTAGATACTTAGATAATAAAAATAAGACAAGGAGACAATGTGCATTTGATGGGGAACCTCCTCTAGCCAGTGGCCTCTGAGAGGCTGGACTAGGTGGGGTGTAGCTTTTGGGTACCAAAACACTGAGGTCCTGCCCACTTGGCCTTTTCTCTTCCCACAGAACAACCTGGATATTGGACCCTGTTCCTATTTCCTTGTTGTGATCTGTGAATTTTCCTTCTAATAAAGAAAAACCTTAGTATACCCTATTTGGAGCTACTGTGGGATTATTTGATTGGTGTTCCCTCCCCCATCTGACGTGTGACATTAAAAAACTATTCACGTGCCAACTGTCCAGGAACTCCAGACTCTGTCGATTACCGGTGATAACCACATCACATGTTTGTCAAATCTACTTAAACTGGACAGATGCAAAATGCAAAGCTGCATTCCTAAATTAGTCAATCAATAGAAGGAATGGCTCGGGGATGAGCCCTTGGAGGGAGTTCTGTCATTAATATTGAGATAGGGCTGTACACAGGAAGTTAGCACAGCGTCTCATATGAGGAGGAAAACATCCGTGAGGTCGATGACTGATTGCTTACACCTACTCAGCACAGGACCTGCAAGGCCAAGCATTTCAGGCCTCATTCTCTCAGCTAGAAGAATGTTCGGGAAGCCATGGCTGCCTTTCTGTATAAGAAGGTCATAGTGATATGCAACCAAGAGGTCAAAAAAAAATGTTTGTTACACTGTAGAAAAGATTTTACTTTATTTTCCCCAAAGTTTGTACAATTACATATGTACATTGAACATATTTATTTTCCCCAAAGTTTGAACATATTTATCCCCCACCCACCCATTTCCCACACTATTTATCCCCTTTTTGCCATTAGAGTTTTTCACTTTTATTTTTGTGTAACACGTACAATCAAGATTTTACACAGTTATATAAAATCTAGGATCTGCGAGTGAACGAGAACATAATATTTACCTTTCTGAGGCTGGCTTAGTTAATTTAACATGAGTATCTCCACTTGCATCCATCTTCCTACAAATGGATGACCCAAAAGAACTCTATTATGTATATAACTCACATTTTCTCTTTTCTCATTCCTCGGATGATGAACACAGTTGCTTCCATAAATTAGCTATTATAAATAGTGATGTCCCGAACATGGATGTGCAAGCATTTCTTTCATATATGAGACCTTTGGATGAATGCCTAGGAGGCATGAAGCAAGAGCCATACAGTAGATCGAGAACTCTCCACACTGACTCTCACAGTGTTTGAACTCATTGACAAATCAAGCACAATGTATAAAGGACCGCCTGTTCACATCCTACCAAGATTTGTTGTTATTTGTTTTCTTTTGTTGTTGTTGT
>JAQHUG010000141.1:1980671-1997067 GCA_028555095.1 Dicrostonyx torquatus | reverse complement strand
ATTAGAGTCGGAGGAGTGAGCCACCATCACTTGGGTGCATCAAACCAGAAGCCAGCACAGGTTCAAAAGGAACATAGAGAGAATCGTGGTGCTCCAAGTGGTCCCCCCTATCTGCCAACTTCAGATCTCTTCCACTCCTTCAACTAGAAATATTACTGAGGGCTTGCCAAACACACAAAGGGCACGGCGTTTACCATTTTGCAAGCAAAAGAAACATAATTTTAAACTCCTTTGAAAACTTTCTCTTCTTTTTCACATTAAGAGGCTGCCACATGAACAGAACATGCCATAAATAATGTGTGCTAACGTTTTTCCAAAAACTGGACATCAATTAATGCTAATTTATGAGGAGACTTCTTCAGAGGAGCACAGTTCAGACTCATAACTACTGAAAGGGCTCATTAATAGAAATGTGTAGGGAGCTTTTTTTTTTTCTAAAAGGAACATTAAAGTAAACACATATCATTACAAGGAAGGCTCATGATTCATTGCTAATCCAGTGGAAAAGCGGCTTTTCCCTGTATTTCCAGAGGTAAGGTTTGAGCAGAGGAATCAAGCAAATAAAATGGAACGAGGATTTTCTCTTAGGAAAGGGGTCCAGTGGAAACCAAGACAATTGCTAGATAACACTCAGTGAACGAGGACTGCATGCAAGGCATGATGCCAACGTGATACTGCGGGGATAACACTCACTGAACGAGGACTGCATGCAAGGCATGATGCCAACGTGATACTGCGGGGCAGGGTTCACCAAGAATACTGCAAGGGAAATTTGTTTTATTGCAACATAAAATGTTAAAAATCAAGCCACCAATGTCACCACAGGCCCAAAGACTAAAAAGGTGTGCTATTTAGGTGGAAGCCCCATTTCCTCCGATAGTCCATGGTACGTACCCAGTCTTCCATTTTCCATCAGACAAACGCATAGACAGCCCTGGATGGGCCTGTGCCATGCTTTAGAATTCCTAAATGAACATGAGGGGTGTTTGGGGCTTGAACCTGAGCCCTGTTATCCGTTTATGTATTCTCGTAGACTATGTAAGTAACTTTGAATTTGAAGAAATGTGCCATTTATAGTGTTAGGTCTTCAACACACAAAATAAGTAACCACCATTCCTTGTTATATTTTTGAAACCTTTTTAACATTCTGAAGATCTCAGGCAATATTCATATACTAATTATAAACTGAAATTTATGCTTTTTAAAAAATCATTATATTCATTTATTTTATTTTTATGTATAAGTTTTACCTTAATATATACATGCCATGTGCATAAGGTGCCCCAGAGGTAAGAAGACATCTGACCCTTGGAACCCAGAGCTAGAGTAACAGATGGCAGATGTCTATTAACTACCAAGTGACTGCTAAGAACCAAACCTAGATCTTCTATAAGAGCAACAAATGCTTTTAACCATTGGGTCAACTTTTCAGTCTCAAAATTTCTATTTCTTATGGTATTTGTCTTAGTAAAAATGAGGAAAAAAGATGTCTTTAAAATACTTATTTTTGAAATTTATTTATGTGCATGATGAGGGGAAGGTTTTACTTGTGAATGTGAAGCCTTCATAGGCCAGAGGAGGGCATTGAGTCCCTGGAGCCAAAGTTAGTCCTATTTCTACACTGGCTGATAGGTGTGATGGCAACCAAACTTGGGTCTTCTGTGACACATACCCTTTATCACCGAGCCACGCTTCCAATCCCCAGTGCAGGGATCATTATTTCCTTTCTTTGGTGTGTGTGGGGGGAGGGGTGGAATTGATGCATGTGCTTGGGCATCCATTCACAATTTTGATAGAGGAAGTAGGATGGATACTGGAGAGGGAGCGCAAAGAAGGAGTCTTTTATTCAGTACCATGAGTATGCTCACCTACACCTATCATGTGTTCTCTGTTTCATCTCTAGTCTCCTTGATGTTTGCATGCTTTTGCTCCCATCAACCACAGAGACTCCAGTATCCCATCAGGAGACTGAATCTCATCAATTTAGCAGGTGACTGAATGTCTGCACCCTTCCCGAGCAACCGTTCTCAGAGTTAATCATGCCCCAGAATAACGGAGGGCCTTCCTCCCAGGTCTCTCTCACGCAGATCCCCAGGGAGCCCTGTGGATTCCATTTCTAACATGTTCCTCTAGGATTCTCACTTTCGCAGCCTCTGCATCAAGACCTGCTATGACATACAACTAAGCCATACCGTCCTTTGACTCTACAGTTTCTTTCCAATGCATAAGTGTGTTGTTTCTTGTGACAGTAGCATGTCAAATGTACATTGAGTAGTTTACAAATTTTTTTCAAATAAAAGCATTCCTTAATGATGAGAGAAACTTTAAAAAATAGTATGGAATAATACCTGAAAATTATTATTGAAAAAACTCATCCCCCTAAATCATTCAATAGCTATCAGTGACCCAAGAAGACACTTAAGGCCATTTTGGGTAAAAGATTTAAAAAAAATTCTCAATAAAGAACACAGATTACATCTCAAGCTTTTATAGGATTTGAGAAGCTTCCAGAATGTTTAAGGTAAAGCAGGAAAGAAATGCAATATTAAAGCTAGATCTACAGGTATGCATGGTGTGTGCATGTGTACACATAAATGTGTGTGCGTGCTGGGGCTGTGGAGCAGAAATCAGGACTGAGAGTCTCCCTCTACTATCTAATGAAACAGAGTCTTTCATTGGGCCTGGAGCCCGCCAATATAGCTACAGTCGTGGCCTGTGAGTTCTGCAGATCCTCCAGCATCCACTTCTCTAGCACACAGCTTATAGGAGGGTGCCAGTCACTATGCCTGGCTTTATTTTAATAACATAAACTTGAGACACCCAAACTCAGGTCCTCCTGGTTGATCTTAAAGCACTTTACCAACTGATCCATCTCTCCAGCTCAAGATTTTATGTTTAAATTATTAAATATATACAGCTTACCACTGAGAAAATGTTGAACAAGGAACATCCGCCAAGAAGACAGGAGTGGGAAATGGGGGTACTCTTGCATAGAGGAGGAGGTGGTGATTTTTAAATTAGGAACATAGCTTACCCAAAGATTCATTTTTTTACAAAAACCTCTCTTTGTGAATTTTTTTGGTGACAGATGGTTGTTGGCAAAATTAAGTCTGAAATACCTCCAAAGTTTACCTAACATTGATTCCTAAAACAGGAACCCACATCCGCGTTCTGGATTCTAAAGGAAACGTTTGTGTATTGGTCCCCTTTAGCATCTTCTGTCTTAGGAGGAGGGAGCCTGCACATGACACGCAAAACTCGCCGCATGAAACTGTGTGAAATGATTCAATTATTTCCATAATAACGCTTAACGCATTCCAGATCTACTGCATTAAGCACGCAGCCAAGAAGAGTCCTGAGACTGTGCTGTTTCTCATTTCAGAATACTGTAAGTGCACAGAACACATGTTAGGAATCTAGTTCATATTCTGCATTTGTAAAATATCAAATTTATATCAGCAGAAACCACAGAGGCAGCACAGGAGCTGCCCCCCAGAGCCCAGCCATTGTGCAATCAAACTCTTAACACCACTTTATCATTTTTGAGAACTTTTCTCCTGGTTGAAATGGACAAAATGATTTTCACAACTCAGGGCCATTTTCTTTACCTATTTATGACATGGGCTTCCAGACACATACTCAACAAGGATTGTTCTCGAGTTTCTGTTTCGTAAGGATGTGTCATTCACTCCTAAAGTACATATTAAAAATAAAACTCGTTTTGCTGGAGTGCTCCTATACTGTTTCATAACATCAAGATCTAGTTTTGTGAAGTCCCTGGAGTTTGTTCCAATACGCTATGATTTAGATTATTTGAAAATATGAGTTTATTAAGAACGATTTTTTTCCTCCCATGACCTAAATAGGTTCATTTTCAAAAACTCTTCCACTTTGTTATTACATTTACCTCACCAGATAAAATGTCAGCTAACTTATTGGACATCAAATTCCATGATATAAGTTGCTGCCTGGGCTATAAAGTCTTTCCCTTGAAATGTAGATGATATTATTTTTATACCATGCTGGAGTTTTACCGTGATTACAAATGTCGTAGATGGGGTAACATCAGCAAGTTTTGTCTTTTACCGAATTACCTTCTAGACGTAATTACTGCGGTAGCTGGAACCTATTGACATATAGTCAAATCTACAAATCTTAGACTAATGCTTATGCTGTAATAGCATATCAATTCAAGGTGTCTGACAGTCCCAGCGTTCCAAAACAGAACCTGGGTATACACCAAAAACATGCCCCACTCCTCCACTCTCATGCTTTTATGGCTATTGGTCCCCATTTGGAGTTAGGTTACAATGTAAGAAAGCTTGTTCTGAATACAGTTTAGGGTTCACCTTGAAAGTAGGCAGAGAAGCCCAGGGGATCCTTGCTGGGATGGTGCGGGAGACTTGTCTGTTTCTGTCAATCATGTTTTAAATAAATACCGATTGGCCAGGTAGGAAGTATAGGCGGGTCAACCAGACAGGAAGTAGAGGCAGGGCAATGAGAACCTCTGGGAAGCAGGAAGCTTCCCGAGCATTCCTGCGCAGACTACCAAGGAGGTAACAATGTAAGCTGCCCAGCTGAGAAAAGGTACCGAGCCATGTGGCTAACATAGATGGGTTAATATAAGTTATAATAGCTAGTAAGAAGCCTGAGATAATGGGCCAATCAGTTAATAATCTAATGTAGACTCTCTGTGTGATTTTCTATGGGGCTTGCCGGCTGTGGGGTACTGGGCAGGACAGAAACCCCAACAAGCAGGACCCTCATGTTACACTGGGAAGCAGTCATTAAACCTTCCTCTTGAAGTCTTTCAGGTAATGAGAGTTTTCTAAATGTGTCTTGTTGCTTAGTGTGCAATGAGCTTTTCTAGTTCCTTTTCTTTTCTTTTTTTTTTTTATTTTTATTGTTAAAAGAAAAATTTACATTTACTCCCCTTGTTCCCGGCCCTCCCGCTCCCCCACTACCCCACTGCCCTCCCCCTGCTTCCTTATGATGGTACAGGATACCCTGTCCTATGGGAAGCCCAAGGCTAATACTGACTGTTAAAAGTCTGTGTGCAAGAGAGACAGAGGAGGAAGAGATGGAGGGAGGGAGGAAGAGAGGGAGGGAGAGAAAGAGAGAGAATGAGTGTGTGGCAATGTGCGCTTGCATGTTGGTGTCCACGAGGGTTTAGACATGTCAGGTCTCCTGGAGTTAGAAAGAAATAATATGAGTGTGTGGGAATGAATGTGCACTTGTGTGTGAGTGTGCAAAGAGATCAGATGTGTCAGATATGGAGCTGGAGTGACAAGTTGCTGTGGGTGTTGGAAACTGAACTCTGCTGTTCTGTGGGAGCAGTAAGTTTTCTTAACCACTGAACCATCTCTCCGACCCTCTCTTCATTTTTTTTGAATAATGCATTTGCTTTTTTGCAAATGTATTTATGTGTAAATAAAAAATAACTACCTTATGCTTTCTATGATTATATTGTTGTTCTATATGAGTTGAACAACTTTCGGTTGACCATGTGATCTTTTTTCCTCCCATCATACTTCCTGTCATTCTCACCATGTTTTCTGTAGTATGGCTGGACTGTCAGACTATTTTAATAACTTAAACAGGCTATATTACCTGTGCTCTTAACTAACTCTACACCTTATCTGAGATCCATATATTTGCATGCCTAGTATCCAAAGGGGCCAGAAGAGGGCTTTGGATCTCCTGAAGAAACTAGAATCACAGACAATTGTGAGCCTCCACGTGGGTGCTGGGAATTCACTCCAGGTCAGCAGACAGTGTTTTAACTACTAAGCCATCTCAATGGCCCACCAGATATATTTTTATATCACAAGTTTTAAAGGGTATTGTGTCCTACCTACTTTGTTCTATAACTTTAAGTTAGAAGCTCCTTCCTCTATGTCTCAGTATTCTTCTAAACCTGTTAGACTAAGTCTAAAGACTACAAGGTCTCTCTCTGAACACCTACAGTTTGTACACATGATCCCTACATAGGTAGGTACTCCTGTGATTTCCCTGAGCTTTAGAGGCTGTCCACACTTCACTATGCTTTGCACGGGACCCTGTGCCTTTGAGACACCATCCTCACTCTCTTCTGCTTCCTCACCATTTCCTCATGGACCGTATCATAAGCCCTAGCTTATGGATGGCCTACATGCTCTTTTCTAGTCTGCTTGTGTGGATCCTGTGAAGGCAACTGCAGTTTGCTGTGAGTTTGTTTGTGATGGCTGTGTATGGCCCAGGACATAGCCTTGGCCAGCCTTTTATACTGCTTCAAGCCTCTTGTATGGTTCTCTCTTCAATATTCCCTGAGCCTTAGAAGAGATGGTACAAATGCTTTCTTTAGGGTTAAGCACGCAATTGTCAGTGATTGTCAGCACCTCCATGGACAAAGGAAGTCAATGTTGTCATTCCTGAAGATTCCATCAAACTCCAATGGATAGCCTCAATCCAGGACTATACAGATCATTCTAGTTAAATCAAATGTGTCACAAAACAAAGCAAAAGTCAGCAAAAACCATACTTGCCAACCCTCATGTAGAGTACTGCTCATTTTAAATGCCATGATCAATTAAAATAGCTAATCTGGCAGAGTTCTATACACAACAGTAGGTGGTATATTTAAGCATCTAATATATATTCATGTTTGTAGGAATGTGTATATATGCATATGTGTGCAGACACATGCATGTATGTATTTGTGTGCCTGTGTATATGCATAGATGTATGTGTGCACATGTTTTTGCATATGTTCATACATTGTGCATGCATTGTTTGAATATGGGCATGTGCCTGTATGGTTGTGTGTATGTATTATCTATATATATATATATATGTGCGGCATATATGTGTGCATATGCATATGTGTGTATATATATATATATAGTGTGTGTATATGTATGTGTATATGTGCATGTTTTGGGTGCATAAATATGCATGCATGTATGTGTATATATGTGTTTATGTTAGTGTGTGCATGTATTTATATGTAAATTTATTTGTGCTTTTATGTATATGTGTTTACATATATGTGTGTAGGTCTTTGTATTTATATGGATGATGTGTATGCATGTTGGTTTGTGTGAATATAAACATACATGCATATATGCATTTTTGTGTCTGTCTATTTTCCTAGAAATGGCTTAACCTAATTGTGAATGTACATGGCAGGATGTGTTTACTTCACAAGTACCTAATCAGAGAGAAGGATGCTGGAGCATCAGGCAGCTTAGTCCAGGCTAAGGCATCTTACAAGGAACCTTGTCAAGGGTTCCCTGACTGTAAATAGTTACCTCACATTACCTCAGAGCATGAGGCCATGTTTGCACACGAGAGCCAGCCACCGCAGCAGGGCTTAGCTGAAATGCTGGCTTCTGGAAGTCATTTTCTACCACGTGCACGTTTTGATAAATCTGCAAAATAACTTAAGGAAAGAGACCCAGGGTGATTTTTCTTCTTTCACTTTCCTCCTTACCCCAGTGCAACTCAGCTGTAAAACTAAGTCCCCTTTATCACTGCAGTCTCCGCTGTATAATCCAGTTGACTTTTCCGAGCTTGCTTTCGCACATGCTTGTCTCTTCCTGGGCCACTAAATCGTATCAGCTGCCCTGGATTTGGGGTTGATGGTGATGGCTGAGGTGGCAAAGACAGTGGGTACATTTGTCGGCTACTTTTTCACAAGATGTAGGGATCAAGGAGTGGGGTTTTTAGGTGTTAGTGGAATTTGCAAGGTAGATAGATTATGTAGTTCATTTTTTATTTTTAATTTGTTTCTGGCCATTTACTTTTAGATATAAATCTTGAAATATGAACCTTTGATACTTTTTATTTTGTGCCTTATGGAATGTTAAAACAGAGTCAAAAAAGACTTAATATCTGTGTTCATGTTGAAAATAGAGTATTGTGTTAATTAGGAGTGTGTAATAATTTATAATGTAATTCTTCTAGAATTATCAAAATATTTTGCACATATGTATGTTGGCATGTCACTACTACTAAACCATGAGGTAAGATGATCAACCCAATTCTTTATTTGTTTAATTTTTATTAGTTCTTTGAGAATTTTGTTATATATATGTATATATATATAAACCCAAATATATACATACATACATAAGACAAGGTTTCTCTGTGGCTTTGGAGCCTGTCCTGGAACTAGCTCTTGTAGACCAGGCTGGTCTCGAACTCACAAAGATCCGCCTGCCTCTGCATCCCAAGTCCTGGGATTAAAGGCGTGCACCACCACCACCCGGCATGTATAATATATTTTGATTATATTTACCTTTCCCCCATTATTCCCAGATTTACCTCTCCTCCCCTAAAGAACCAGATTTTTATCAAAGGATAAAAAACAGAAAGAAAGAAGTATAAAAGGAGGAAGGAAGGACAGAAGGAAAGAAAAGAAAAGAAAAGAAAAGAAAAGAAAAGAAAAGAAAAGAAAAGAAAGCAGCTTTTGTTGCCCATAGACTCTGACAAGCATGGGCTTCACTAGAACATGGTAGACCTACCAGAGGATACTACGTTAAAGAAAACTGACTCTCCTCTTCCCAATAGCTATCAACTGATAACAGCTCCTTAGCTACGGTAGGGATTCCCTGCCCACCTCTCCTCTCCATGCTGGAATTTTGTCTTGGCTAAACCTGTGGAAGTCTCCTGTATGCCGTCTCAAATGTTTTGCTTATGTGCCAAGAGCCTTCTTGATTACATGCTTCCTTGTAATCATCCAAAACCTCTGGCCCCTCAGATATTTCCACCTCCTCTTCCACGATGATCCTAAACCTTGGGAGAAGAGGTTATGATATATTCTTCCTGGTTATTCTTATTCTCTGCACCTTGACCCGTTGTATACAATGGCTCTGTGTTAAGTGCCATCTATTGGAAAAAGAAACTGCTATGATGGTGCCTGAGAGTTGCACTGCTCTGTGGGGATCACAATAAGTCATTAGGATACCAACCCAAGGTTTTGATTAGAGTTTGTGAGCAGAGTGGTGGGTTTTTCATAAGCTGCAGTACCACTTTCCCCAAATAGCCCTTCCTTTCACCCAAGTGTCTTAGTACCATGTAGAGTAAGTTAGGTGTGGCAACATTAGCCTTTAGACCCTGGGTGAGTGAGTGTGTGTGTGTGTATGTATGTGTGTGTACACATATACATGAACAGGCTAGGTAGAGTGCATCGTGGGTGCCACCACTCTCTATTTAGGATGTCTTGAACTGTGTTGGGAGGAGAAAGCTAACATCAAGGATCCACAATGTATATTCTGTTCTGGCTCTGCTATTTATTGTGAATTCATGTTTTCTATCCCTGCCTTGACTTCTGTATGATAAGAACACTGCAACCTGGAATTGTAAGGCAAAGAAACCCTCTCTTACATCAGCTGTTCTTTTTTATCAGGACAGTTTATCAGAACAACAGAAATGAAGCTAGGACAGGGATTAGCATTACAGATAAACACTGTTAGCATTAGTAGAATTAGAACCACTCTATCATTAGTATTTCTTTTATGATACTCATCTTGATATCATTCCTAAAAGTCTGTGTGTCACCACGAGGTGGTGGCTTACCAGACGATTCTAACGTACGTCCATCTTGGATAGGACCATCATGGCGTCTACTACATTTCCTTTCTTCCCCAAACTCTGTCTACTCAGTCCACCTATGGGCTGCCCTATCAAAATGCCAACACAGCTTTCTTTATTCAACCAATGAAAGCAACCCAAATACAGAAGAACCCTCCTACTCCACTCTGGGTCAGAAATATCCCATGTTTTCTTATAATGGATGGGTAGTATTTCAGCTTTGTTTAATGGACAGTTTCTGGTGCTACTATGCAGCTGTGTTATAGCATCAAAAAAGACACAACTGATAGCTAACAAGAAAGGGTCACCTCTTCACTTTACAGAATTCCAGTAAAGCCTTTTATTTACAGGCACTAAAAATTTCATATTTTTTAATGAATGAGCTATTACTCTCCTTTGTTTTTTCATTTCTTTCTGTTTTTGCATTTAGAGTTATTTTTTTCTTTTTGATAAGTTCATATATGAATACTGGCCACAATGGAGCGCCAAACTGTTGTATTAGGAGGCAACTGTGTTCCCAGCACCTGAGAGGAGTGAGGGCCCTTTTGTTCCTTCCCATCCTGTTCTCGGCCGCCAGCTAGCTTATGCCCAAAGTAACCATATGAAAATTGTATTAATTAAATTGCTGCCTGGCCCATTAGTTTTAACCTCTTATACATATTAGTCTAACCCACATTTAGAAATCTGTGCCCTTTCTACCCCACAACCTATTGTTCCATCTCCTCTAATGTGCACCTCACCTCCTCAAATTCATTACATCCCCTTCAGCCTGTAATGGTGTGTGTGTGTGTGTGTGTGTGTGTGTGTGTGTATACTCACACACACATATATACTCACACATGTGCCCATAAACACACACACACACACACACACACACACACACATGCACACCTGATGTGGTATTCCCCTCTGTATGCTGTGAATACCATTGGTTGATAAAGAAACTGTCATGAGCCTGTGATACATTAGAATAGAGCTAGGCAGGGAAAACTAAACTGAATGGTGGAAGAAAGGAGGAGTCAGGGAGAAGCAATGGAGCTGCTGCCAGAGACAGACATGCTGTAACCTTGCTGGTAAGCCACGAGCCTCATGGTAAAATATAAAATAATGGAAATGGGTTAAATTAAGATGTAAAAGCTGGCCAATAATTAGTTAGAGCTAATAGGCCAAGCAGTGATTTAATTAATACAGTTTCTGTGTGAATATTTCAGAGCTGAGCAGTCATGAACAAACTAGCAGCTTCCTTACAACACACACCATAATTCTATTTTTGTGTTGCCTCTGTGTGTGTGTGTGTGTGTGTATACATGACTTAGGAAATCTATCAGGAGATTCTGGAGAATACTGATTCTCCCTCTCAGAGTAGCCACTAATTACTATAGCTCTTCATCTCTTCCTCTATGGGTGATCCTGTGAGATTTCATCTCCTCTCCAAGTTGCTTAAAAGGATACAAAGATACAGAGAGAAAAAGCAATAAGACCTACTCTGTGTAGCTTTGGAGCCTGTCCTGAAACTCATTCTTGTAGACCAGAATGGCCTCAGACTCACAGAGATGTGCCACCACCACCTGGCTAAGAACTAACTTTGAGGCTAAGGAAGGACACTAAGACACAATACTGGCTTACATTTCAGTTTCTTGTAAGCAATGATAATTTAAGGTCAGAAGCATGAAACATATATATTTGACTACTTAATGCCACATCTGTAAGTCCCTGAAATCTATCTCTTCATGAAGTTCATAACTGTTCACATCCGTAACTGGACTACTTGTGGTTTTCAAGACATCAGTAAAACTTTGACTAGACATGTTTTCTTGTTTATTTTTCCTTAAGTAAAAATATTAGATAGAAAAATTTATGTTTCTTAAAATAAATGAAGGAAGAAAAAAGTGAGAGGTATAAATATAAATGAGGAATGGCCTGAGATAAAATTGGAAGGACCATTACATTAAAAAATTAATGAAATATTGGTTATGAATACTTTGGGAGTTCTAAAAGTTATCTCCTAGTTGCTGAAACTTACACATCTTCTCCTATAACACACTTATTTTTTGAAAGGGGTCATAAGCCCCCATCTCATGCTAGGGAAAGATGATGACATGGGAGAAAGGGGCATGTATTCAGAATAGTAGACTGAGACAAGCAATTATAATAATTGAAATCCGTATAACTTCTCACCTCAATTATTCCATAAGTTGATCAGTCAAGTCATTTTGATCACTGCAGTAGATGGACCTTGGCATGGAGACCCATAATTGTTCAACATGAAGAGAATAAAAAACTACTGAGTGCCACGCCCTACATGGGGCCATCTACATAGCACACTACTGTGGAATAGTGCTCTTGTATTCTGTAAAGATTTGTCACTCATATTGTTTTAATAAAATGCTGACTGGCTAATAGCCAGGCAGGAAGTATAGGTGGGGACCAGACTAGGAGAATTCTGGGAAGAGGAAAGTCACAGGTGCAGTCATCAGCTAGACACAGAGGCAGCAAGATGAGAATGCCTGACTGAGAAAAGCTACCAAACCCTGGGACTAAACATAGATAAGGATTGTGCGTTAATTTAAGTTGCAAGGGCTAGTTAGTAATAAGCATGAGCAATAGGTAAAACAGTTTAGAATTAATAAAAAGCCTCTGTTTCTTTATTTTGGACTGAATGACTGCTGTGTGACCGGGCAGGACAAAAACTCCTATCTCCAACACATTCTCTCATCTTAGGGTTCAGATATCATTTTGGAAGAGGGTGAAAAAAAACTGCTAAGTGTCAGTGGCAGAAAGTGACTCTTCTTAAAGATTATTGTCTGAACATAGCATAAAAGTCACACATACAAACTCACAGTAACTCTGATAGCATGCATAAGACTTGGAGAATCTTAAGGAAGGCAGAATTCCAGCATGGAAAGCCAAATAGGACACAAAGCCTCACTTCTCACTTAGGAGCTGTTGATGATGTATAGTTGCTGGGAGAGGGAGAGACAGTTTTCTTTACGAATATGACATCTAGGAGCTTGACTATACTCTATTGGAAGACCACACATGTAAGAATAACATGACTTAGAACAAACTGGATTTGATGGGTTTGAAAACTGAGGACTCAAAACTGATTGGCTAGGAAAGGGCAGATCCTGAGACTTCATGGGAATGGAATAAATATAATCAAAATACACTGCATGAAATTCTCAAAGACTTAGTAAAAGAAAAAAGAATTATCACACTCCACCTGGGCCCACTTATTCTCCTAGGTTATGTGTTTCTTCTCTGCCAAGGAAGCAGAGAATGTCGCCAACTCCTGCTTTTTCCTTTGGAAGTTTCAGTTTGGAAAATCCATGATAAAATAAGAAAAAAGTAAGTGGAGCATGAGGAGAAAGTGTCATATTCAGAGATTACAAGGTCCTCTGCCTGGGCCTGGGGGTGTTGATCAGCTTTGGTAGCTTTCCACCATCTCTCATTCTGTCAGAGTTACTCCATTTCATTAGATGACAAGCACACAGGGCAACCATTGGTTAATATGCTGAGCTCTGTCTGACTTCCAATTACGGGAAATTCCTTCCAGATTCAGGCCTTAGGTTCTATGTCAATCTTCATTTATAAGGTCATAAATTTACATCATTTTTGTCTTTACATAGCTCTTTCAGTGGGAGATTGGGAGGGTCTTGGTCCAGGGCTTCGAGACAGAGGCCATTTTAAAACAAGAAATTGTTTACCTAACTGTTATTTGTTTCTTGTTTTTTTTTTTCAACTCCAAGATTTGGATATGAACATTGTCCAGGAGAAACGCTTTCTTAAGTAAACAGAGTATGTTATTGAATATTAAGGACACAGAAGTTTTAACTAAGATCATGTCTCCAGAAAATAGGCTATCTTTGTATGGAATTTGCTTTTGGGGCTAAGTGACTTGTAGCTCCCCAAAGGGAAAGCCAACACTAAGATGTTAATGATGATAGTTGAGCATTATTCATTTTTAAAACTATTATTACTATGGATATAAGACTCTGGTAGCACAAATAATACTATGTATCCATGATTATTTCTTTTTGTCTAGCACTTTTCTTATCTTAGAGGGTGTTGACTGATTAAAATATGACTTCAATAGCACACTTCTATCTGTATAATCACAGAAGATAGGTATAGGGTACAGGACTCTCGGGGGAAAGAAACTTATAAGTTTGGGAAATAGAATATATAGTTACAGAAAAACAAGATGGAGACAGGAGTGGGATTAAATGGAGAGGGGGAGGAAGAGGGGAGTTAAGAAGGAAATACCAGCAGGACCAGCTAACATTAAAGGCCATTTGAGAGGTCATATGGAAACCTATTACAGTAGAGGAATAAAACCACCACCAACAAAATGGAATCACCAAGTAATAGGGGAGACAAAGCTCCATCTAGACCTCTCGACACCAAGAAAAATCTCCAGTATGTTTTCCTTGTGTTTTTTCCATTTTTTCTTTATCTAACTATTTTCTGTTTGTCTGTCTGCTTTGCTTTATTCTAGGACTTCTGTAGTCCTAGATTCTGATCTCTCAAAAGTGTATTATTATAATTTGGTCATCATACAGATAGTTCTTGGAAAAGCACATGAGTAATTTGAAATTGGATCATGTGGGAATCTCTACAGCCTGTCCTCAGCATAATTATAGGGTTTAGTTAAAGAAGAACAAAGAGATTGAATAACCAACATGCTTGAACACCATTAGACTTTGTATTTGTTACCTCTGGAATTTGATGACAAAGGCTAAAACTGTTAGAAGCAGTATTTTTTTTAATGTGAGTTTCATTTCAGAACAAAATAATGATGCTTAAAAAAGGCCTTAGCCTCTTATTTATTGCTTTATGAATTTAATCTCATTTTTGCTTGCCAACCATGTTGTGGGGAAGTAGAGATTTGGTGATAGGTAAAACAGACAACATTCCCTAAAGACCAATGCATTCTGTGACTTAAGTTCTCTGTGCTTAAATTTATTAACTAGAATATATGGATAAATTCATGCCTGTCCTAACATCATAAGCCAAACAGTACTTTCTAGATGGCATATCTGAAAGGGGAAATGTATATTTTAAAAGACACCATGTGTTTGGAAATCAAAAGTTAACTTTAGCAATGATACATATAGTCATTGATCCTCAATACGCTGATATTTATATTTGCATCACAAACAACAATCGGAGACACACACACAAACAACCACAGAGGCAAGAGCTGAATCAAATCTCTCTGAGTTAGTACAAGTCATTCAGCTCATTCCCAGACCAATGTTCTACAAAAGTGGAATTTCTCACTACGTTATGGACATTTGCAATGATGATCTGAAACCAAACTGACAAACATATAACGACAGTTTTCTCTTCATTTTCATTCCGCATTTTAAAATGTTTTTTATTAAGTGTGTGTGTGTGTACAAATGCAAGTGTCCTAGAGACCAGGGCATTAGATGCCCTGGAAACGGGTTACATGCAGTTTTGTGCTGCAAGACCTGGATTCTGATCATTCATTTGAGGTCTTCTGTGAGAGTAGTATGCACACTTACTGCAAACTGCAGGCCTATCTCTCCATCTCTCCAGCCCCAGATACTATTTTTTTCTTATTTTAACTCCAACAAGTAATTTTTCATAAACTATTTTCTTTTAGATAGCGGAATTAGATCTAATGTTTCATTAACGATTTTGCCAGTCTGTTCATTTCTCTATCTAAGTTGTAGAAACTATCAACATGATGGAAGAGTCGAGCTTCCACACGGAGAGAGATTTCAGTCTCTTGGCTCAACCTAATGCTACATATGAATTTTTTTGGCCAGCATATGAATCAAAAAAAATTATCATATTTAATCAGGTACACATGCTCTTCACTAAATGTAAGAAACTCTGACCCATAGAGAATAAAAAGATAATATGAACAATTATGCAGAGACAAAACCTGCAGTGACTCCAACCTTTGGACTATATAGTGATGTTAAGATATAATAAAATTAGGGGAAGATAACATTTTTATCATTGGTAGCCTATACATTTAGAATTTATAAATTATTAAATACAGGTGACATAAAATTGGAAAATGAAAGATTGATTTTCTTATTTTAGTATACAATGATATATTTTTTTCCTTAAAACTCAAGGTCAAATGTAATATTACCCATATAATATGCTACAGAAAACAATAATGGCTTAACAAATTCATAAACACCTTTATAGAGTTTCTGTTTTCATATGAACTTAAAGGATGGGAAAATATTACATGTGATACTCTTAATGCTTTCACTCCAGGCATCTCTCATAAAGCTGTTGTAATTAGGTGAGAGGAGAGGTGCATGTTGTGTTCCCCAGCCGCCAGCCACTGGCCCACTCAGGAGAACGGTATTCATTCAAACTCTGACTGGCCCATTATCTCTAGCCTCTTCCCGGCTAGCCCTCACCTCATAAACTAACCCATTATAAAAGCCTGTATGTCACCACGAGGTGGGTGACTTACCGGACGGTCCTAAGGTACCTCCACCTCCAACAGGAGCCTCATGGCATCTGGCTCACTTTCCTTCTTCTCCTCAGAACTTCCGTTCTGTCTACTCCGCCCACCTAAGGGCTGACCTATCTATAAGCCAAGCAGCTATTTATTCAGCCAATAAGAGTAATACAAAATACAGGAGAACACTCCCACAGAGTTGTCTTACCCTATGTTGTAATTCTAGGTACAGAAGATGGGACACATTGACGACGCCTTCCTTTGATTGATACGTCGGGACGCGGACGACACTGCTACAGGACCCATTTGGATACCATTCGTCAGGAAGATTTCTACTTGGACAGCTGATGTGGATTCCCTAGACTA
>JAQHUG010000141.1:1942517-1977838 GCA_028555095.1 Dicrostonyx torquatus | reverse complement strand
AAGTCACCCACCTCGTGGTGACATACAGACTTTTATAATGGGTTAGTTTAGATGTGAGGGCTAGCCAAGAAAAGGGTGGAGATAATGAGCCAGGCAGAATTTAAATGAATCCAGTTTGTCATGTGGTTATTTCGGGTGCAGGCGGCCAGTGGCTGAGCGGGCCAGCGGCTGGCAGCTGGGGAACACAACACGCACCTCTCCCCCATAATTTACAACAACTTATCATCAAGTAACGTCTATTTTAGAGTCTCAGGTGTCACAATATATTCATAGTTGCCTAGATCCTGGGCTAGTTCATTTTAAAGAGGCAAACAGGTTACAAAGCAAAATAAACCAAAACCACAACAGTGCCATACTACTAGAATATTACACATGAACTCACTAGCCAATTTGTATCACTGAGGTCTTCCCTTCCTCACATCCTGATGTGCATCTCCACATTGATGAGTGACTCAGTAGTGACATTTTGCCATGTGTCTGTGTCTTAGTGAGCTGCTGTCAGGAAGGGTCGCTGCCAAAATCCTCAAGGTAAAAGTGTGCAGGTGGCTTTGCATTCATTCTCTGAATTCTTATAGGGCTGGTTACCCCCCAAGTCATGGAGCTATTCCCTAAAATAAAGGAAGGCTGAGGTATATTGACATATGATGAAAACAGTCAACTGTTAGTGAAAGTACTTTAAAACACGTAATAGCAAAAAGAAAGTTCCTTTTCTTACCATTGAAAATATGAAAATGAAGGCTAGGAGGAGGGCTTATTAGAAACTAAATGCTTCCCATGAAAGTATGAGGCCTGAGTTTGAATCCAAACAAGCTATATGAATCCAGGTCCAGTGACATACATCTGTAATCCTAATGGTACTGGGACATGATAAGGTAAGACACTGACAAGAGAACCCCTGGAAGCTCTGTGCGAGTTAGGCTGGCATGCGCCGTGCTGAACAAATAAGATCTCATGCCCTAAATATGGTAAAAAGTGACAACTGAGGTTGTCCTTTGACCCCATATGCATGCTGTGGCTCCTGAGTGCCTGCACTGACAAACGAAAACACAAACATGCACATGCATGCACACACACACACACACACACACACACACACACACACCCCTCATACCAGTCAATAAGCAAAAGCCAAACTATGCAGTTGAAACATGTTCAAAAAACATTGAAATATACATTGAATGTTACCATGAAATTATCAAGACTCAAATTACAGTTTGCTTGTATTATAAACTAGTAACAGAAAGTTCAGTATAGGAATTACCATTGTATGTGTATGAGAATGGGCTAAACTTTTGTGAAATGAAATTTGTCAAAAGTTGCCAAGTCTTAGGTAGATATATTTTGCTTATTGACAAGATGGGCAAAAGGCTTCTGTGGAAATGTACAATATTACTGCTCTTGAGAGCCAAAGAATTAAGAAATAATTTGAGGGCTGAACAAAGAAAGAGTCACAAATAACAAGAGTGGGTCCATAAACAGGAAGTCAACTATCAAGATGATTCAAGTACTCCAAATTCCAATAGGAACTGACTTTGTAGATAAAGTGACAAATCCAGATTACCGTAAAATTTAAATGGTGTGAAAGGAAGAAGTGGCATCAATCTAGTAACAAATTTATATAATCCATAGGTACTTACCTGTGAACTCTGTGATGGTGTCTAGAGTCCTGGCAGTGTTGGAAGCAGAAGATCTGTTCTTTTCCCAATGGCTATGGAGTTGTTCTTTTTAATTTTCGTACACATTGCCCTTTCAGAAACTACAATATGCACGTGTAACATGCATGTATTTTACATGCATACGTTGTCTAAATTATGGAAAATATGAAGCCTCCCAGCCTTTCTCATGGTTTAATGTAGAGAGCCAATGAAGTGATTGCACCATGAATAACAAGACGAGAAAGAGAGCTGCAAAGACGTTCCTGTAAAAACACCCGTCTAACAGAAAAGAGAAATGAAGTCCACAGCACATGGCAGTCGAGATGAGCAGCCATCGCAGGAGGACCTGAGGCTGCATGCAAGCGTTTGTTGAAATACTAGAGAAAATTCATAGTAAAAATAAACGTTTTCCTAAAGGGTGGGGAAGATGGATTAGCAGTTAAGAGCACCCGCTGCTCTACTGCAGCCCCTGAGTTCAGTTACTAGCACCCACCTCAGAAAGTTCACGACATCCTGAAACTCCAGTTCCAAGAGATCTGATGTCTTTTTCTGGCCTCCATAGGCACCCAAACTCACAGGTGCATACACTACACCCCCGACACACATATAAATAAAAGTACATATCTTTTAGAAATATTTTAAAAGTCTGTGTATCTTTTATAATGAAACTAAGGGAAGACACATTATTGATGACACTTAGTGTGCTTATATAGCATACCCCATTTTATAGATGCTACTGGAAACAGTTTTAACCCAGAAGAACAGGGAGGCAAAAATACAAGCTGCCTAATAGAGGCCGTCCAGATTTGGAAGCACTGGGGTTGGCGTGTTAAAGGCTCTAAGTCATATATTCTAACTCAGTTTTCCTAATAAGTTCATATCCCATTTTATTATTAACCCCTGTTGGGTTCTGTTTAATGATGTAACACTCTCATTTGTCAGTGTTTTGAATATATTTTTCTTGGGGTCTGCGAGGAACAGATGCCACTGTCCATGAAGATGCCCATCTTAAACTTCCCACTTCTACAGGAAGCCCTAAGGAGAAAGTATCAAAATGTGACAGATGCACAATTAATCCAAGAATTACGGAAAAAATGAATTAGAGTAAGTCCTAACAACCCACACTGGGCAAACACCTCTGCTCCCTCATCTCCGTAAGCAGAAATTTACATGAACACAGAAAGTTAGGGGTTATTGACAGGAATATATTGCTGATTGAAGGATTTGTTCTTCAATGGGAGAGAAACTTACACATATATTTTATGTTCTGTCTCATGACTCTAAAATTTCTTGTGGAGATGACGGGTTTCGATCCTGTATTTATTTAGTGTAATGTTGTTGCTGGTATTTGTTTGTACAAATTCTTATTCTTTATTTATTCCTACCGATTTATTTCCTATTCAAAAGCTTCCGACTCCTGATCTAGCTCACCAATCCTAGTACTTTCCTATTTTGCACACGTAAGTATCATTGCTTCACTTTATTTTATATTTTGTTCTTTTTTATTTTTTGAGACAGAGTCTCATTTTCTAGGCTAATTTCTAGCCCAAGCTGGTGTTAACCTTAGGTAATCTTGATGCCTACTCCTCCTAAGTGAAGTGATTATAATCATGAGCTACCCAGACTTATTTGCTTCCAACAAAAGTGTCAAAGAAAATGGAGGAGCTTAATTCATCCTGGGGGGTTCTCCTCATGGTGTTACAGTGGCTGCAGGATGGTCCACACAAGTCACCTGAGCAAGAACCTCTGTGACTGGGCTATGCATGCCTCGCTAGTGGAAAAGCAGATGGCACCTCTCAGGTATTGACATGGTACTTAGAAATAAGCTCATGCCTACCACTGCGTTTACATGTGTGCATACGACTGTGGAGGCCAGAGGTCAGTATTGGGTTGTCTTCCACATGCCTTTTCTCATGGTACCTGGGGTGGATTCAGATGACTGATTCAGATAGACTTGCTGGTCAGTAAGTCCCAGGGACTCTCCACCTCCCTAGCCCTTGGTTTGCAGCACACAACTGGGTACTGGGGAACACATTCAGGTCTTCTAACTTCCGAATGTACCATTTTCCCAACTCTTCGCTCCCTTTTCAGAAGTCTCCTTCTTTTTCCTCAGCTTCACGTTTAGTTTGTATCCAATGAAGATAAAAATAATAATTATGACCTAGGCAGGTGGCCTAGCTGTCATAGTTATCCTTAGGCCATATGTTGCTGGCTGTATCTTCCGTCCCAGGTGTCTTTGCATTCTGATCTGTGTAATTTCCCCCAACAGGCTCTTCCACTGTGCTAACGATTCAACTAGATATTGCTTTGTTCCTGTGGATATGAATCATGTCCAAAATTTCTGCATTTTGTATGAAGTTCCTGAAAGCTGCAGTGTTATACTATAAACTACCCTTGGAGAAACAAAGTCAAGCATGCTTCTAGAACATTTTTCAGTTAAGAATTCCAGTCAGTAATACAGAAAAGTCTCTCTCCAGAAAATAATACATTAACTAATAATAAAATAAAAATCAAATAAATAAAATTTGAACTCCAAAAAAAAAAAAAGAATGACCTTCAGAATGCATGATTGGTTGCCATAAGTGGGATTTGATATTGTGGGAGAAGAGGCTAATCCCAGCAGCAGCCATGAAACCATGATAATCCCACTGATCTGTTTTGAGTCCTCTGTTATTTCATTGACTTCATAGCACTCGTAAAGAAAGGCATATCCTCTCCTCTACACCTTTGCAGTGTTGAAAGAAATTCAATAACTTACTCAAAGGCCACATGGATAATAAAGCAAAGCAATTGTATAATGACTGTAACAGTAGTCATGTCCATGCTCCTTAAAACCTTTGTATTCATACCTAAAATCACTTTAATCTTCACCTTGCTTTCTCACATTCTGTGTGATTTCTCTTCCATGATGTGACTTAGGGGTACTGGGCATGGCTCAGTGGGTAAAGTGCTTGCAGCACAAGCTTGAGGGCCCAAGTTTGAATCTCTAGCACCTACATAATAAAGCCATACCTGACAGCGGTCATCTACTGTAGTAAGAGGCGCAGGACCCGCCGCCCAGCTCCCGGAATGGGCAGGCTGCATTCCCGGTGCCTGGTTAACTTAACCCCCAAAATAACCACATGGAGATTATATTAATCAAATTACTGCCTGGCCCATAAGCTCTAGCCTGTTCTTGGCTAACTCTCACATATTATTTTAACCTATATCTAGTAATCTGTGTATCACCACGGAGTGGTGGCTTACCGGGAAAGATCCTAATCTACGTCCATCTCACGCCGGAGAAACATTGAGTGCGCCACACTTCCCTTCTCCCTAGCCTTTGGTTCTGTCTACTCCACCCACCTAAGGGTTGCCCTATCAAAAGGCCAAGGCAGTCGCTTTATTCAACCAATGAAAGCAAAAGAAATACAGAAGCATGTCCTACACCAATTGACGACCTCTGTGCTGGGAGTCAGAGGCAGGAGGCTCCTGGCAGCTTGCTGGACAGTCAGTGTAGCCAAGTGATGAGATTCAGGTCCAGTGAGAGAACCTGTCTCCAAGAGTAAGATGGAGAGCATCGTGAAAGATGTCTACCATTGGCTTCTGTCTTCTTCATAAGCACACATGAGTGCACACACCTGCATATTCATGTGAACACAGGCACACACAGCAAACATGTAACCTAGCATGGGAAATAGCTTCATGGTTTTGTTTAGGGAGAAAAGAAATATTTTATACTCCTCTAAAGAAAGAAAAAAACTGAGAACAAACCATAGAATAATGTCTCAGGCTTATAAATTAGAATATCATTGACTTCTTGGACCTTATTGGGCTTAACTCCCATATGTGAATAGGTTCCTTACTCCGTTTCTTAATGTTCTCGTGTAAAGAATTGAAATAAGACTTTCTCAAGGTCAAGACTGAATAAAGTAAAAGGCTCTAAAATCATTAACAAAATTATCATGCAGGGAGTGATTGATATATGCATATAGCTGCTGTCCTTATTATTACTATGGCTTTAAAAAATTCTCACGAGGGTTCGTGACTGAAGCAGGATTCAGTTAAGCGATCCATTCCGTTTGGTTAATTTTGTTGGCTGGCTGACTGCAGAAATCCCATAGTTCTTGAAATTCTGCAGATGGGCTTTGCCTCTGTCGCTAATCCTCTCCAAGAAGATAGAACAGTTAATGAATTAGCTTGGACTATCTCCTTAAGCTTGACTGTCATCAACAAATTGCCCTGAGGAACATTATAAATGGGCACTACAAATCAGAAATTGTGTCTCTAAATCACTTCCTTCCTCTCTCTCTTCTCCTATTTCAAAAACTTGCAGATCCACAGCTTATCTGTTGAGCTCTGTGAGACAAAAGTACTAGCATGCATTTCTTATCCAGAATGGTGTAGAAAAATGTTTGTATTAGGGATTGTTATTATTTGGTAGGATTATCTGACAACATACATACAAGTAACACTAAACTGACTCAGCAAGTTGAATTTATATATTTGTAACCCTGTATATATATGAAAATACACACACACACACACACACACACACACACATATATATATATAACACAAATATTTTTAAACATAACTTTCTAGTGATTCTTGGGAATTTCACATTTTACGCCCCAATCCCACTCATTTCCCAGTCCCACCATGTCTGCCTTTCACCCTTGCCATGTACCCCCAAAAGGAAAACTTAAAAGAAAATAATGAACACTAAATAAAAATAAAAAATACGAATAAGAATATTAAACAAGCAAACAAGAAAGCTCCCTCGCTCCTCCATCTTTACCTCCTTTCCATTGCCTCTTCATTCATCATAGTGGCACTGGGAACTGTGTGTCATACAGTAGACCCTTTAGTCCAAAGAGCTGTACACGCAAGTGTTCATTGTGTAATGTGTTGCTGGTCAGGTTCGAGGCCTCTGGCTTCAGGTACACCATCATTCCTGGACCCTCACCGAAACTTCCCTTGGATACCCTACTGAGTCGTAGAGATTCCATGGCTATGGTTCTGGAAAATAAGCCCTTTCATGCACTCCAGCAGGCCGTGGATGGAGTACATGTTGGGGAGAGCCAACTCGGAACCCTAGATGGAAGCCTGGATGGTGGCTGAATTGGTCAGTCTAGGCTGCTGGAACCACGCCTTTCAGGTGAGCATTGGAGTCAGCTCTTTCATGCCCATGGTGAGATCTACTTCTGATATCTTTCTCAATCACTTTTCATTGGTGTTTAAAATGAAGTCTGTCATTAGACCTTGAGGGATGTGGGATTTCCCTCTGTATGCTGTGATTACCATTAATTAATAAAGAAACTGCTTTGGACCTACAGCAAGGCAGAACTTAGCTAAGTGGGAGAGAGGAGGAACGATACTAAAATTAATGTTGGGAGGGAGGCAGAGTCAGGAGAAGCCATGGAGCTGTCACTGGAGACAAAAACACCAAAACCTTGCTGGTAGGCCACGAGCCTTGAGGTAAAATATAAAATAATGGAAACGGGTTAAATTACGATGTAAAAGCTGACCAATAAGAAGTTAGAGCTAATAAGCCAAGCAGTGATTTTATTAATACAGTTTCTGTGTGGTTATCTTGGGTCTCTAGGCAGTCAGGAAATGAACAAGGGGCCTCCTACTACATTGGAGTACACCAATCTGCTAGCCTGGCTAGCCAGGAAGCCCCAGCTTCTGCCTCCTTAGCCCAGCACTGGGGTTGCAGACACACACTGCTGGACCCAGCGTCTTACTTAGGTGCCACGGCATCCAACTCAGTCCTTCAAGCACTTTATCCACTGAGCTATCTCCCAACCATTTAAAAGAAATTGCCTTTTCTTGCTTTCATTCTTAATTTTTGTTTTGAGACAAGATGTCACCATTGTAGCTCCAGCAAGCCTAAATCTGTCTTTGTATCCCAGAACGACCTCAAACTCACGATCCTCCTGCCTCAGCCACCTCAATGCTTAGATTATAGGCATGTATCATTTTGCCCAACTAAATAAATTCTTACAAGAAGCCTAGGGCCAGAGGTCATTCCCTGTTTGTTGATTCTGAAAGAGCAGCTGCTTCTGCAGGAGATAAACCAGGCCCCATATACTTCCACTCTCTCCTTTTCATGTTCTTGTCAGACCCCAGCCTTGATGTGATGACACAGATATCACATACGAAAGATGCCCACACCTGCTCTCCAGTGGAGAAAAAGTGCTTTCTATCTTGGCTACAGGCTTGTCTTATCTTCACACACCAGCGTCACGACCCCGTGGGACAGGGACTATCAGCTGTGCTGGGCACTGGTAAAGACAGCGTTCCTCTTTCGAGCAGATAACAGGGAGATGCATGAATTGGCCTTTTCAGACAAAATCACGGTGTCCAGCCAGAGCTTATCTATGGTTTAAGGAAGGAAAAGCTGAAGCTGGCTAAAAGCTTTTCTTTCTTCTTTCTTCCCTTGATATTCTATAAGTCACCAGGGGAGCAGAATATTGCAAAATTCTGTCATGAAAGAGCAGGCTGATAAACTGAAAAATAAAAACAGATGTGGAGTGACGAGGGCTTATGGACATTCGTTCCTTGCTTTGCTCTGGCTCAAGCGCTGAGAGTCTGAAATCCTCCTCCCACTAAGGAGAATCTAATATTTCCTCTGCCTCTGACCATTGCAATCCTCGGATAATTCCCATCTTTGGATAATCGCCTCTCCCACACTGAAGTCAAAATAAAGTGATAGAAAAATGCAAAATAAAAATAACAAGTGACATTTATGGCATGCCTGTGTGCCAGACACTTTGCAGGCAATATTTCATCCACACAGAGAGAATGGATGCAGTTCACATTCTACGGCCAGACAGCCTGGAGTCAGAGCCAGGCTCCAGCTCTTAGTGGAGAAGTTGCTCCCCTTATTTTGTTTAGGTTTCCTCGCCTGTGCAAACGAAATAAAACACTCAGCTCTCTCTTCGGACCCCCAAATAGCTTAGCGTTAACATTTATCAATTCTTCCAGAAAGTGACATGTAAAACCTCCGTCAGTAGACATTATCAGTCTTACTGGGCCGGGGCGAAAGAGGTCAAATCCTCAGTCCCCACGCCTCCAATGAGGAACTGAATCAGCAAGATGACGTCACATATAAAATATGTGTAGGTAGAATAGAAAGCCTTGTCTGCAGAATCCCTGAGCTCAAGGACTTAAGCTATGACGCCATGCAGTAGACCATTAAGTAAAAAAAAAAAAAAAAAAAAAAAATCAAATTTGGGCCCATTCATTTATAAGTATCACAATAATATCAGCATCTGTGATTGCAAAAACAATGTACAGTTCAGAGCTAGTCTCTGATGTTTTATAGTCACAGATTTGGATCGGAATGCTTCAGGCGTCTTTCTACTTTCCAGAAACATTGGTATTTAAGGGCATGTCCTCCGTAATTACTCTCCCAGGTGAGGAATCCAAGGAATACCAGCAGAGAGAAGGAGCCTTTGTTGGCTCTCCAGAGGTAAAGTGAACTAGCTGGGGACTGGGAATAATTTCATCCCGGTTTACGTGAGATCTGTCTCGCAGGATTCTACTGGCTACCAGATAGAAAGCACCGGTTCACGATAATATATTAATTATAAAGTGTCTCACATGACAAGAATTCACGATGATAATGTTGGGATACACAGCAGCTCTGGGATATCACACCCATGTCTTCATTTTGCCCTTCATTTTGGAGACTGATTTTTATTTTACAGGTGTGAGTGATTTAGCTGCCTATAGGTATATGCACATGTCTTCCCGAAACTCACAAAGGCCGGAAGAGGATGTCTGATCCTCCGGAAACGAGGACACAAATGGTTATGGGCCACCATGTAAGTGCTGGGAACTGACCCTGGGTCCTCTGTAAGAACAGTCAGTGTTTCTAGCCTCTGAGCCATCTCCCAGCCCTCACATAATCCTTCTTAGCGGCCCTGCATTGGCTTCCTGTCTTCCTACCCCGTGATGCTATGATGCTGTAATATGAGCTCAATCTTTAGCTGAGTTTATATCTCATGGCCAGCATGGATGATTGACTCAATTCTGAACTCTGTACAAAAGCCAAACATCTGAGAAGGGCTTCCTTTCTGCTTTCCTCTGTTTTGTTCCTTCCACCCTCCAGGGATGGTAGAATCAAATCTAGAAACATCTGTATCCATCTTAACACAGCTAACCTCCTCAAAGCTACATTGTTTTTCTCTATGTAAGAGAAAAATAACATTTTTTCAACCTATTTAAACTAATCCAGCTTGCTTATTTCCTAGTTGTATGTCAAACCACATTTTAAAGCGATTTCCCCAACTCTCCAGTAATCTACTTTCGGTTCCATAAATGGGGTTCTAATAATGATTTAAACAGAAGCTGGTATTTGCCGTTGTTTTTAGCACCTGGAATCCATAGCCTGTCCCTTGTTGGTGTTCTACTCATGCTAATTTCTATCCCCATTATCCATTTAGCTGCATGCTCACGGTTCAAAACTTTGTTCTATTCTCCTAAAGAAAATGCAAAAAAAAAAACAAAGACAAACGCAGAAGTCTCATTCTCATCCCGGGATCTTGTACAAGTTCTCTTCTGTCCATCTTGTCTTCTAGGAGAGACTGGCATCGCTCAGACTTTCCACGCATGCTCAGTGCTGCTCTCAGCTACTGTCTCCTCCGTGAGACCTTTCCTGATGCCCTTCCTCAGACTCCCCGAAGCCCTGCCCGTGTGCCTCATAAACATTTCACCGCGCGATGCTTTGTTTCCATGTATCCATTTACTTGTTTATTATGTCCTTCCAATGTCAGAAAACAGACTGTAGGAAAGCCAGGACTTGGTAAACCCAGACCCATCAGCCCTGTAAAATAACAGCTCACAGCAGTTTCTGTCTTTTGGCCTTTCTTTTACTTCTCAGAATTGTTTTTTTCTTGCTATTCCATAAGCACTCAGTTGCTCAAAAGTAGCTATAAACTGGAGTCTTATGATAAAAATGACTTTGCTTCCCCTCCATCTAGGATGATGATTTCAAACATACTACATGTAACTCACTAAGCAATCCGAAAGTAAGAAAGTTTCTGAATAAAATAATAATAAAATAGGATTGGGGGGGGGCAGACAGTTGAAAGGATAAACCCCCCAAAGAATGTCTAATTTGGCTGAAAATAACCAGGTTCTACTGAATGAGTCTGGGAAAAGATTAGTGAAGTCCCTGTCTCCTGGCCTGATTTGTAGTCTGCCCTCAGGGAGCCTGTTAAAATGTTCCTAAGCTGAATGGACACATCCTAACGAATGCCTTGGAAGTCTGAAGATATGGCAATATCAAGTCAAGCCTGGAGGACTTCTCTGCATGTTTTTGGTTATCTTTAGAAATTAAAACCAGTTCTCCCTGCAATGCATTTACCTTGTTTGAGTCTAATAACATTCCCAGTGAGTGCTCACACTAAAATAAAAAAAATAAATATACCAAAAATAAAAATATAATTTGGAGCATGTAAGAAACACACTTTAATTTTTCCCCATAATGGCAATCAATTGCTTAGACTGGTCATTACAAGTCAAACATATTGTGAAGAACAATGCGTGGCCCTTTTGTTTTGTTTTTTTTTTACCGCTTTCCTTTTATCTGCATATTCCATTGTTGTTGCCACGGTGCTAGGGCTGTGCCCTTTGGCTGATGAAGAAAGGGATGCTCAGTAGGGTGCACAGTTTATCCTTGGAAAAGTTGCAGATCTACATGAAGTTGTAACACTGTGGACATGCTCTCTGCCAGCTTCCCAATGTTTCATGACTGGTTTTGCTTCCCAGTGTTTTTGTTATTTTTCTCCAAGCCAAATTAACCTTAGAAACCGAATAACAACATCCTTCCTCGAACAGGAAAAAGAAAAAAATAAAGTTTCCTCAGATTCCTCCAGAGGACTTCCATGGGATGCTCTCCTTTCAGTAAACCTCCAGGCGATACCCACTTCTGAACTTTGCACTTTGGTCTCTGCTTTTCCCAAGCTGGAGAAAGATCAATACCGGAGAACAAGTGTCCACGAGAATGAAAACGATATGCACAGATTGTTATTTATACAAGTCCCTTGATTTTGTTTACGGAGTTTAATGCAAACTTTTTACCCTTTGATTAAAAGCAAATGCCCCACCTCTCTGCAGGGACAGTTCCAGACCCAATGGGATGAATCAAGAGGGAGGTGACTCTGCACCAGGAGTTCCTTGGGTACAACAGCAGAGGGTAACGATGAGGCCTGGTGCACGGGGGAAGCAAAAAAGTGTACGGAAGAGTCAGAGCCCACAGCATACTGTGCTCGGTTCTCCTGCTCGCTTAGAAGTCATCACCTAGTACATCAAGATTAATTTAACTATTAATGTTTGCATTCTTCTCGTTCTCGAAACACATAAAGTGGAGTAAAAGAAAAAAAATACACGCAGATGATAGCTTTGGGTGCTGTGTGGCCCTTTAATTTTAGAGAAAGAAGAAAAAGAAAAGGAAAACAAAATAGAAATTAGACAGATAGGATTCCATGTATGATGAAAATGGTAATGAATTCATTTACTTTTTTTTTTTACCCAATTAACAAAAGTAACATACAAAACAAGCAAGCATTAAAACTGTGTGTCAACTGTGACTAACATTTACACCATCTGCAAACTGCACCAAGACTAATTTGTAGAAATTAGTCTAAAAGAAAAGATGTAAAATAATTAGCTTCATCCTTCCTTCCTTTCTTCCTTCCTTTCTTATTTATTTACTTACTTATTTATTTTGACTTTTCGAGACAAAAACAAGCTCTGTAGTGAAACTAGCTCTGTAGACCAGGCTGGCCATGAACTCACAAAAGATCAGCCCGCCTCTGCCTGCCAGTTGCTGGGAATAAAGGCCACCACTGCCTGGGTAGCTTGTTTTCTTTTTGGAGGTATATTGGTTCTCTAAATTCTACTCATTTACCCTGGAACACACCTTAAGAAAAAAAAAACTTAAAACATTTTAAAAAAGAAATGCACTCCTTGTATGATTAAAAGTGTCTTATGAAAATGGCCTTTCTATGTCTACAATATTTAAATTTTCTTTTAGCCTTCTCAACAAAAATCTGAATTTTCTGACACTCTCTGTAATTCATTTGGGGAAGGTTCGTATCACTACAAGTATAGACCTTTACTATACAAACCGATCATTGACAAACACAGAAGCTACGCCCGTGACTTAAGTCTTTGCAAGAATTATAAATGTTTTTAAGGCTGGCCTTCACCTTGTTTATAATCGTGCTACAGAAAACAGACCAACTGTAGAGGTATTCGCAGAATAATTAACGGACAATTTGTGTGGTCTTAACCAATTGTGCGGTCAGTTTCTTGAGTTTATTCTTCTCATCTGAAGCTAATAGATGAGTGGTAGGGATCTTGTGGAATTAATTAACAAGAACAAATACAGTAAAAGACCACAGTGAAATTTATTACATTGTATTGAATGCAGTTCGAAGTAGGTGCTCTAAAACACAAGGGGACGATATATGCATCTTCCATCTAGCCCTAGCTGTCCAAGAGTAAAGATAGTACTATACAATTTATTCCATTAAGCACACATTCAGACAATCAGGTGAAGACAAACAGTTGTATTGGAGAAGAAATAAAGTTCAGAAGAGAGATTTAAAAGCAACTGTGGTTAAATGTTCCGTGATAGATTATAGACACGGCAGAAATGTCACCGGGTGGAAAGGATGGCCTGTCTAAGTGGGTCTGCGGTGGCATGCCTTGGATATTATGACTCTACATCATCCCCATATTAGTTCTAACTGAAAAGCAGAGTAAAATAATTAAAAGCATAAAATCAAAATCTGGGTGGAAATGTTCAGTAGCTGTATATTACTAAATACCATTTAGATGCCTCAGAAAGGAGCAGAGCCAGGAGGTCAGATTTCTTGTCGTGATTTTGTTCATTTTACTGTTCACTATGGAAAACGAGATGAAGATTGACATCCTTAATAATTTCGTAACATCTTCAAAAGGAGGATGTTCTAGGAGCTAGTTTGTTAAAATTGCAATGTCTGTGATGATGGTTCTGAAAAAAAAAACTCCACATTTCTACATCAAAGCAAAACAGAATGCAGCTTTCACCTAGTAGAGAGCTAGCTGCGGGTTGACTCCTTGTGTAGTTTTATAATGGCGTGAAGTCACTGCTTTCTCATAATTTCTACATAATGCATTGTACCCGTTACTCCATTGTAAGGGCAGTGGTAGCTCACACACTTATCACCCCAAGTCTAAAAAGATGGGTGCCCTGATTTGCTTAGAAAGCATCACTTAATTTCCAATTTTTTGTATACAGGTGAGGCTAATGTCCCTACTATTTCCTGACAATGAAAAGGTTAGCTGTAATGTTCTTGCATTTCCATGCAGAAAACAATAATTGTGATTGTAAACAAGCCTGGAAGAACGCAACACAAGCTTCCCAGAACCTTCCGATTGCCTCTGCTCGCACAGCAATCATTTCCTGGGCTGACTTACAAGTCCCTTGCAGAGGTGAACACACAGCTGAGAAGTCGTTTCATTTATTTGACTTTGAACGGGAAACAGAGTGTTCCCACAGCAGACATTAATGAGTCTTATAAGCACTAGGTGACCAGTCCGTCCTGGCAAAGACGACAAACAAACAAAATTCAGATGACGGCAAAGCGAAGGCATTAGCGTTCCTTCTGATTTCTATGAACTAGGATGCTATGTCTCTTAGCTTCGAAAATCTGCTCAAGCATTTACCGGTATTTCATTTGATTTTGCTTATAATTTTTTAGTGTCACAGTGACTTTTAGGATAAGACACTATCCAGAATAAATGAAATAATCTAGTTGCCAATATGCTTAAATGAAGAATACGATAGCCTATGTGGTCATGTCCCAGGGAGAATGTAGTTTTCAGTATTCCTTGGCTCCTACTAGTTTAAAACGAAATGCTTATAAAATAAGCCACACACAGGAACGGAACTCACAATTGGAACATTTAAATGCTTATTTGCTTCTCTTTCTATTAGCTTGTAAAATGTTATTTTCTTATTCTTTCTTAACTAGTCTGTGCTAATTACAAACCATGACCCTTACCCTCCAAGTGCCTTCATTTATGGCCATGCATTCCTTTCCTGGGCAACACATTGGCTGAGTTTATAAGATACGGCTACCAGGCCCACCAGCCCTGACTTTTGCTCCCCTTAGGTCGTAAGTCTAACTCACAACATACAACTCAAAGGAATTCATCATTTTAGTAGAAGCAGGTCCCTTTTTGGAAACCCAAGGGCTGATACTCTATAATATAACATATATTTCCTAGTAGAATATCATAGTGATTCATAAATGTGTTTGTTATTCTTTCTTTTCTTGCCCAAGAGAGAGGAGAATAGAAAAGTTTACCATTTTATAAGTCTATAAGAAGGTTATACACAATAGACTCCTTCTGGACTTCTTACAGAAATGACTTGAGCATGCTTCTGCATTCTGAAAATTAGAATGTCCTGCAAAGTTTTGTACTTCTAATTTGAGTTTAATGGGATTTTAAGCTGGTGACAAAATTAAGAGATGGTGGACAAGTACTATGTTACCCTCCCCATATCTGAGTGAAGGATCTTTCCCCTAGCATTAATTTTTGGGGATCTAATGAGAACTTAAAGTTTATTATTTCTCATAAATTTTTACAAAATATTTAACACAAATCTTGGCTTTCAGTGTCTTTATTATTATTTTTTAAAGATATATGTGTCTGGATATGCCCTCCACATGTGTGCAGGTGCCCACTGAGTCATCAGAACCTCTGGAGCTAGAGTTACAGGCAGTTGTCGGCTTTCCAGTGTGGATGTTGGTGACCAAACTTAGATTCTCTGGACAAGAAGTGGATTCTCTTACTTCAGAGCCATTCTTTCAGCCTCAATAGTAAGTGGCCTCAATACTTGAAGGGAACAAAACAAACTGATGTGGTAAACAAAGATCACATTAAAGCAAAACTGGATCTTGAGTCATTCAAGAACAAACTCAACATTTTTCTGCCCAGGGTCATGTAATTTTAATCATCATCAATTACATTTCTGAGGAATTTATCTCAAGGATTTATTTCAGATGGAACATTTTTAGAAATGTGAGCTATTTAGTACAGTCCATCAGATCCTTTGTACATTTCTAGTAGCCAGGAAAAAAATAAAGAATGAGCAAAAATAGAATTTCTTCTCAATTGTTAAATGGAAGTAACAATTATGCAGTTCATGAGACATTGAAGAAGAAATATCTAGCTAAAGGGAAAGATGTGCACTTGGTGTTCAGTCTTGTTCCCACATAAAATGTTCTTGTAAATCTTCTGACATCTGTCTCTTTAATAAAGATTTTTTATCACAATCAATACCTTTACTAAAAAAAATCATGATTCTGGAAAAGTCTTGAAGCTTATGACATTAAAATATTTTACGTAAATATAACATGGTTGGTATAAAATTGATTTCATTTCAATGTGTGAAGTCAAAATGTGTGGAAGTGACAGATAAGTATATACCATTCATTTATAAAATAACCACCGGGTTACTTCATTCAATAGTAATATGACATAGACTATATCATATTAAGTATAAATATATGTAAATGATAATTTTAGGGTGTTTATTTGCAAACAGATCTTCTGTGGCAGCATTGTGTAGACTGCCATTTTCTCCACACACAGCATTCTAATGTGCGATGGCTTGTGTAAGTGTGCAAAATCATCTTTGCTTGTCTTATCCCGGAGGAGAGTACCCTGAGGATGACGTGTTAAAACCCTGGGATGCTATTCTCATGAAGACATGGAGCCTTCTGCTAACCTATGCACTAGTTAGCTGTGAGGGCTCTAAGAGAAGGGGTCATTTACTTGCCCTGTTGTCAGCGCATCTGGAGGCCTTGTCAAAACAATATAATTTTCCTCTGTAACTTTTTGACATTGGTATTTATTGCACCTGTCTTTGGGGATGATTTATGACCTGTCTGGTGAATATTTCTCCTGAAGTTGGAGTTTACAATAAGATAAGTGAAGCATTTAAATGTCTGTGTATGTTTCGGAATGGGAACTGGATATTTTGCACCCACGGCTCACATCATTCCATTCTCCCAACCTCATGGTCATACCAAGTTGACCACTGTGGTGGAACGCTTAGTTCTCCAGAGAAAGAGAAAGAGGGTGAGAGGCAAAATGTAAAGCTACATTTGCCACAGTTCCCCCTTGCTTGAGGATTGTGTCAGTAATTTCTTTCTTTCTTTCTTTCTTTCTTTTTTTTTTTTTGATTTTTGAGACAGGGTTTCTCTGTGGCTTTGGAGCCTGTCCTGGAACTAGCTCTTATAGACCAGGCTGGCCTCAAACTCACAAAGATCCGCCTGCCTCTGCCTCCCGAGTGCTGGGATTAAAGGTGTGTGCCACCACTGCCCGGCTGTGTCAGTAATTTCTAAGGAGGAATGAGGAAAACCATCACAGGGGCACGTCCGTAGAAAACATGTTTGTTATGAAGAGAAACCAATGACCTCTTGTCTTTGCAATGGTACCCTGGCTAGAAGCCACCACTATAGTGTTTCTATACACACAAACTAGAAACAACCTTTAAAATTTCACTATGGGAGACCCTAAACTTAAATGAGCTAATTTTACTCACTCAATGTGGCTTGAAAATTGAGACCTCTTACTCGCATAGCTGTGTGTAGACACTTCGCGTGATTTTCTGAGTAGTGATAATCCAGATAATAATCTTAACTCTAAGAGGAAAGGAAATAGAGTGCTGTTTCCTCCACTAACTTTTGAAAGTTTCAGCATATTTGTTTATAAATTTATTTTTTTAATGGTGTGTGTGCACACGCATGCGTGTTTGTGTGCCCTGGTATGGTTCACTGACAGAACTTCCCATGTGCATGAGGAGAGAGGCTAGATCCTAAGTAAAACTTTCTTAGTTTATCAATCCCCACCTGACCTTTTAGGTAGGACCTTTTCACTGAAGCCTGGCTCGCAACTAAACCTAGTTATTTTCCTGCCTCAGTCCCCCAACTCTGCATTTACAACATTTGCAGCACAGCCGCATCTTTTTATATGGGCCCTGAAGACCTGAACTCAGGGCCTCATGGCTGTGCAGTGAGAACTTAATGCACTTAATTCCTTTTCCTGCTAGAGCATCAGCTGCCTTAGCAGCCCTTTCTGTAGTGAGGTATCCTGAAGTTCCTCCCTTCGTGTCACTTTACCGTCCATCTTTCCAACAACCCCTAAGATTTCCTGACGTGCTATCTCAGACATGATAATATAATCCTTCAATTGTTTTGACTGTGCTCTTTGGCAGCTCTGCATATTGACTTGCTGCATGGATACTGATGATGAGACAACACTCCCCATGACAAAGGTCAAACCTTCCAGGCTTGAGTATAGATATTTATTCCACATTTCCTACACAAGACGGTAGGTGTCTATCAGTATATCTTAGAGTTGTTATTTGTCTATTTATGTTAAAGTTTAATTCGGCTTGACTCCCCAGTCTCGTTCAGAACCCTCAACATGAAATACTCCTAACCACCTTCTTCTGGTGTAATTCCCCTTTCATTTTATGCCTATCTAAACTTCCATGGCATTTTCTTTGTCCAAAGACCATAAACTTGTTACTTGGAAAAGTCACATGACATAGGAATGCACTTGTGAACTATGATGCTTAAATTGTTGGTATGGAGGTTGTGCTAGTCATTCCACAGCTGGTTCTTACCATTTCTAGTTAGGCTACCTCCCTGCAGTCCAGAAAACATGAGAAGTCCTTCATGGAATTAGACAATTTCCTTCTTGAACCAGCTCATCCTTAGCAAACAAGACTCTGCCCATGTGTTGCCAAGCCTTGACATCAGCACTGGCAGGACATTAAATTGAGATTAGAAATGGCCCCAATGACATCACCCCGCTTGTTCCTATCAAACAGATGGTTTCTGTATATTGTGCAATTTTACATCATTATTCATGGTTTGGGTCAGAATAATCGAGAGAGCCAGAGAGCTGTCAAGAATAATTGACCTGGAACCAGTTCAAAGAACAGGAATTATTTTATTGATTAAGAACCTGAGCTTTTGTTTTCCAGAAGAGCATCATGAACCATCAATGTATGATCATTCCTGTGTCACTTTAGCATGTGTGTTGTCTAGAACTTCAAAACACAATCTCAGAAGGGTCAGCTTTAAAAGAAGCATTACAATAAGATAGCTGGAAAACTTTTTTGGGTACCACTGATCTTGGCCCAGAACTATTGACTGAGGCAAGAGTTTGCTCGAATCGGATGGTTATTTATTTTCACCTTATACTTGTTGATTTAATATCATTCCTTTAGCTAAGGTCATAGACAGTTAAGAGTTATGTGTTAAACAAGACAGACAAGAAATTGCTTTGAGAGATTTGGTCCAGGCATTATACAAACCATAGATTTGGCTGGCTGAGAACTTAGAGAATAAAACACACATCCAAAACAAAATAAAACTAATAAAATGCTAAATGTGTCCAGAGAAACTTTACAGGAGATAATAATCTTGCATATTTTTCTCTAAGGCAGATACACTGTCATCTTCTTGGTAAATGGTAATCCTTACATAAAGAAAATTAGGTCTTTGGCTAGTTCTTTGAGGGCTTTTCCTTCCTTCTGGCCTAGAGTTCTAACAATGTCCTTCCTCCTCATATGAGTTTGTCTTAGAAAATTGTGCACACTTTCAACAAGCTCAATTAATAGACATGTCATATTAGTTACTTTTGCCACTGCTATGACCAAATTCCTAGTTGAAACAACTTAACTGGAGCAATGGTTTATTTTCACTAACAATTATATTGTGTTAAACCCATGGATTCTTGGCCCCATGAGGACTACAGTAGGCTATGGAAGCACGTCTTGGTGGACAGAAAGATGAGAAAAGAAGATGCAAGAAGATGTCCCTTAATGACATCTATCTAGAGTCTACCTCCTACCTTTTAGCACCTGCAAATAAGGCCATCATACCAAGAATCCATCTGAGGATTAATGCATGCATTGCCCCTCCAACACTTCAGGAACATCATCCAAGAGACACCTAAAGGTATACTTCAGCAAAACTTTGGGCTTTTCAAAAGATTGAGTGCCATTGATAATCTATATCATCATCCATCAACCATGCTAATATGAATGATCCCGATATCACAAGTAATGTAGATTTGTTCAAAGTTTGGTTAAGGATGGAGAGATAGCATAGTTGGTTAAGTACTTGCCTTAGAAATGCGAGGAACTGTTTTGGGTGTAATAAAGGCTGGACATGCTGTACTTAATTTTAATACCAACACTAGGGAGGTGGAGATAGGTAGATCTCTAGCCTAGCCTACTTGGAGAGTTCCACACCAGTGAAAGATCTTGTCTCAAATACAGGCTTCAAGATGGTTTAAGAACATAGTACTGTGATCCATATGGTGGAGACTCCTGTATGTTATTCTCTGACCTACACACACACACACGCACACACACACACATACACACACACACGCAACTAAAAGAAAGTTATTGAAATATATGGACATGAAACAATCGTCTTTGTTTCAATAAAAATTATCTACTACTGAGTATAATAGATGGGTTCTCACACCACCATGAAAAATATCCCACATAGAAATACACTTCAATGTTTTTCTAACTATAATTGACTAACAAAACTCTTATCTTCTACATTAAATTTTGGCATAAGCCTTGATATTTTCTACTCTAATCGACTACTTGCCTGACTCTGCAGTGAAACACATCTTTGGGAGTGTTCTTTTTATAAACATTGGTCTAGTTCCGAGGAGATCTATGCGTGTGTTTATAACGCCGTTTGATCTATTTCCTGGTTGTGCATATGGCTTGTGACACAGCTATGTCCCTTAAACTCATAACATTCTCCATCTATGGTTCATATCCCATTAGGAATTTTGAAGAAGTCATTAAGAGACAAAGCTGTTTGGTGTCTCCATCTTTTCTCCCCTGGGTCTGCATCAGACCAAGTAACCAGCCATCACTGATATTCCTCTCCTCTGCACCTCCACAATGCATCTGGAAGCCTGTATTTGAGACAAGATCTTTCACTGGTGTGGAACTCTCCAAGTAGGCTAGGCTAGAGATCTAGCTATCTCCACCTCTCTAGTGTTGGTAAACAGATGTTGTCTGCGTGTACCTCTTCACTTAGTATTATTTTCCTGGGCATTGCAAGTGGTATTGGTGATATAGAAGTGGCAAGAGAAAACAAGTGTGTTTCCTGGAAGGTTCCATTGTACTCTCTGAGCAGTGACAATGTCTATGTTCGCATCTGTCCTTCCTGCATTTTCATGATGCGTATGACTGCATAAGGAGTAGAAGGGCTGCATTGCTCCTTAGGGATGGTATCTTTAACATCAGCTCTTGACCATTTGTGAACCTTTGCAACTCATTACACACTAGTCTCCTATCTTCAGCTCACATGTGTGCTACGGGCGCCGTACAGACAGTCACTGGAGACAAAATCACTAGGACATTGTGGAGGTGCAGAGGAGAGGAATAGCAGTGACCATTTACTGGTTACTCGGTCTGATGCAGATCCAGGGGAGAAAAGATGAAGACACCAAACAGCTTTGTCTATTAATGACTTCTTCAAAATTCCTAGTGGGATATGAACCATAGATGGAGAATGTTATGAGTTTAAGGGACATAGCTATGCCACAAGCCATATGCACTTAGAGCACTGACCTATAAGCCTGTCTGTATCCTAGTCACTGCTAGCCATCACATTTTCAAACTTAAACATGACAAAAGCTAAATGGAGAGTGTTTTATGTCACATATCTTGGAGTTCACTGAATAAATAAATATAACCTGTAATACTTTCCTTCCAGGAGTCAAAGAAAGTCCCTTGTATTTGAAGGCAGCCCTGTGAACAGTCACTTCTTCAGGGACATTCGAGTACTCATTTGAATGGTTGGAATTGACAAGCATTCCACTGCAGGGGAATTTTCTCAAAGACAGCTTGCATTTTCTCCTACTACCGGCTCGGGCCGGTTAGAAAGACACCATGAAGGCATGAAGGAAAACGAAACAAAGCAAAAATACATTAACAAACACACTGCGTGTTCTCCTTCCCGTCTACGAGTGCAGCGAAAGCAAGCCAGGTGGGGAAGACTGCCTCCAGGAGCCGTGACAGAATCAAGAGCTCGTGAGTCCTGCCAGACTTTTCCCTTTTCCTCCCAGATGGTGTGGTCTGCGACTTTCCCATTTAATGGACACACAAGGAAGCCTGCCAGCTGAGCGGTGGACCACACTAAGAAAACAAACAAACAAAAGCAATCAAGCTTCAGACCTGGAGGCCAATGACAGGTATGATTGATCAGGTGACCAGCTGGAAGCTGTCACCACCAGGTTGAGAGAAACAGGCAGGGTTCGGCGGTTTCATGGGCCAGAGATTATCACGGGGTATTAGGTAGGGAGTGTTCTTCGGCAAACAAAGAAACTGGAACGATGGTGTTCACTTTGCTTGGCCCACGCGTCTAATACCTTGCCTGCCATATGCTTCACCTGGTATAAGGGATGTCTAAAGCGAATCCTGCAGGGTTTCCTCTGAGAAAATCTTTTGGGACAAAATCATCCTGCAGATGTATGCAACTTACATATATATAAAAAAATATCTTAAGACAGAAAGAATATGCTTTCCTTGCTAGAATAAATGTTAATGTAAGCATATTATAACTTTATCAGTACATGATTCACTGAGCAGCAGGCAGGCCCTATAGCACATGCTGTGATGATGACATAGTTGTATTGTGATTCAAATGGAGCAAAGAGAAGCCTACTAACTTGATTATGCTGATTTTAGCAACAGATCAAGTAATACTGTGCTTAATGGAGTTTTCAGACCCCAAGATTTTCTCATCATTGAGGAAAAAATGAAGTGTAGATTTAAAAAAGTGCACATCGAAATTAAGACAAGATGTACACACACCACTTTTACTTGATGTTTTAAAACTTTATTATTTGTTTATTTATTTTGCATCCAGACCACAGCCTCCCCTCCGTGTTCTTCTCCCATTTCCTCCCTCTACTTCCCTTCCATCCCCCAATTTATTCCTCCTCTGGATTCTCTAAGAAAATATCAGACCTTCCATGGGAATCAACAGAGCATGGCATATCAAGCTGCCATAAGACAGAACACTTCCCTCTGTATTCAGGCTGGGCAAGGCAATCCAGGATAAGGACTAGGTTCTCATTTTAATAACTGCAGGATGCAGCCATCAGCAACGATCACTAACAAGTAAGTCATAAACATGCAGATTATCTGTAATTTTTTATACTTTGCTAGATATAAAGTGAGGACATTCTCAAGACCAGATTGCAACTCAACAGGACTATATTAAAAACGTTTTAGATTGATTTCATTTTTATGTGTATCAGTGTTTTGTCTGCATGTATAACTGTGCAACGTGTGCGTGCCTGGTGCACACTGGGATCAGAAAAGGGTGTTGGATCCCTGGAACGATAGTTAGGGATGGTTAGGAGCTATCATGTGGGTGCTGGGAATTGAACCCTGCTCCTCTGCCAAAACAACCACTGAGCCACCTCTCCAAACCAAAACAGGAAGACCTTAAAGTCCAGGATAGTTCCTGGGACATGTGTTTTTATAACTGCAATTCTAGAGCTTTGGGGACTCAAGCTGGCCAAATCCTGGGACTTTGCCAACCACTTTGGTATGAAACTGTAAATGGAAGCCACAGGTACTTATCAAAGCCATTTACATTCATTGTCTGATCTCCTCTGAGGAGACATGGAACACATTCAGCCTCTCAATTGCCCCAGAGAGTGAAGCAGAGTCCGGGTAGGGTATTTGGAAAAAAATCCTTTTAAAGCTTTTCAGGTGTCGGGGACCGTCACCCCAACATAGAAACTGGTGTTTTTCCCCAAATGTGTTCCCGGAGGTGCGAGGAAGAAACAGGCTTTCACACCATCACCGTTCAAAGGCTGCTTCGGACTTCTCTGTCCTTTACAGTGTGACCTTGTGTTCATTGTCTCTCTCCCAAGCCATTCCTGCTCTGAATGCTCTCCCAACTCTTGAGGAATTTTCTATTCCTATTCCTTTTCCGGGGCACCTCCCCTAGCACACACACACCTGCATTCTTTCACCAGCCTTGGAGTTAGTGACTTCTCATCGAGCAATCTACAAGTGAAAAGGAAGGCTGGAGCCAAATTCTTATCTATTGTCTTTCTAAATTGTTAGCCTTCAGCTACCAAGTTGCATGGCATCCTCAGGCTGGCGGATATCAGAGCCCACATTCAGGCAGTTCTAGTGAAAGCTGAGAACTATGGCCTCACAATTCAAATTAGTTCACCAAACTTGGCAGCAGCATTTCAATATAGAACAATTCCATTTGCTCGTAGAAGTTGTTTCTTCAATTATTTTTTAAAAATATTCATTTATTTTGCATATATGAGGGTATTTTGTTGTGTTTTGTTTCTTGCCTGCATTTGTGTATTGTGCCATGTGTGAGCCTATTCATCACACGTGTGTAGTGGACACAAGGGCCGGCAGAGGGCATCAGGTCTCTTGGAATTGCTGTGTAAGGTGGTTGTGAACCACTGTATGGGTGCGAGGAGTTGAACCTGTATCCTCGGCCATAGCAGCCAGTGCTTTGAGTCACTGAGCCATCTTACCGGTCCTGTGCCTTTCATACTGAAAGAGTCCTTTCAAGGCCACTTGGTGGTGGTGAAGGATGGTTGCAAGCAGTGGGATGTATGAGAGAGAGAGAGAAGATTGGTCCTTCCCTACATTCTAAGTTTTAGTGTGGCAGAGTGGGCAACACTAAGAGGATGAGATGAATCGTGGCAGACCCAACAAGAGGGATTTTTTTAATGAGAAGTAATCAGGAACAAAGGGAAAAGGGCTTCTACCTAAGTGATGCCTGTGTGTATAATACGTAATTATAGTTTGGAATAAGAATATAGGACCTTCAGAAAACATAGACAGCAGACAGCACAACTCAGCAAGGCATAAGATTTTAGGGCATGGTTTATAGTTCACCAGCGTTTGTCCATGCCCATGGGAATGTTCTTTGTTTATTCATTCAGTGTTTGTGGTGACAGGGATTGAATGCAGGCCCTTGCACATGCCAGACAAATGCTCTAGTATGGAGCTTTATCCTGCCATATTCTTATATCCAGCGTCCATTGGCAATCTAGTCTAGTGAAAAATCAATGCTCAGTCTGTTAAAATGCGGTAACATTGCTTTTGCAGACATACAGTGAACAAAATTGAAGAATTCTGGAACACTAGGATTCCAGTGAGAGGTTCTGCTTCCACAAACATGATGGCTTCTGAGGAATGGCATTTCCGGGTGATCTCTGACCTCCACATTCACGTGCACACGCACCCTCACGCATGTTCACTTACACACACACGCAGACATACACACAGCCCTGTACTGAAATACACACACACTGAAACGCAAGTTGCATTGCACCTAACGTGTAGCAGCAGTGACAGATCTTTGGCAACGTCAAAAGACAGTTCACAAAAATTGATTCCATGGCTTCTTGTCCTATGGAAGCCCATGAGAGTGGGAGTTTAGAAATGATTATTTAAATAGCAAAGGATGTTCTAACCAGTAGCTCTCGAACACCCCTGGATTCCTTCTGCTCCTCACCCTAGCGAAAAATCCTTCGTTTTTAGCCATTTCCTTATACTCTGATAATGCATTCTACACATGATTTTTAAATGTTTAATTCACAAACAACTAAAAATACCAAGATTCTCAAAACTATAGAAATATAGTTTAAAATATAATCCTCTAGCACCAAGAATAATAACAGTTTTCACACTTTCCTTGCCCATTAGCCAGGATTGTAGGTTCTTTTTAGGTGAATGAATCATAGCTGTGACTCTTGTCACCCATAAACCTCTGTTACCTGGAAGTAAGATGAAGGTGCCTGGTACGGGCATGAACAAAACGCTTGTTTTTAAAGACAAGGCACGGTACAAAATAGTGTCAAAATAGTGTTTTCCAGGGCATATTTATTTTTATTTTTAATGGAAGGAAATTATTGCCAGCTGTGCTGTGTTCTCACTCCTCCCATGACTTTTTAAATGAATCTTACAATAAGATGATTAATTCTGCACTCTTGGAGGATTTGGGCTGAATGCTGTTGACGAAGCAATTACCTTAATCCACTTCTGTTTGTTTTCTTGCAATGTCCCGCGATGAAGGTAATTTTTGCCCCTCTGGAATAATCTCTCTACAGTAATTAGGCATGTATGGAAGGGTTTTTACACGTATTTCCAAGGGTTTTATTTGCTCTTATTAACCAATTTGAGCTGCAAATTACAATCAACCTGTCTTATTGTAACTGATAAAGTTCATGACACCAATTGGATTCATTTCTCAGCTTAGCTACTCATAACATACTATTAACCTTAATACAATATTAAATCCTTTGTTTATGGAACAAATTAAATAAAAACAATAGGAAATGATCAATTATTGGTTTGATTAGCAAAGAAAGCACAAAGGGCTATTTTTTTCTTTTTTAAATAATTTTTGAGATTATAGCATAATTACATTATGTTCCCCTTTTTTCAAACCCTGCCATATAGCCTTCATTTCTCTTTTTCAAATTCATACCCACTCTTCCCTTCATTGTTGTTACATTCATGTATGTATGTATATATATATATGGCCCTAAATAGAACCTGCTCAGTGTATTCTGTTACTTGTATTAATAGTTTCAAGACTGACCATTTAGTATTGGATAATCAGTTGTTTTGGATTGGTTTGCTCTTCTGGGCAAGACAATTTCCCCAGCTCTCAGAAACCCTCAGTTGCCTATAAATATTTATATAAGTTTGAATCCTAGAGGCCTTTCCTGCATCTACTTCTGCATGTCCAATATAGTTGTCCTTGTTCAGCTCATGTCTGGGCAATCATGTTGGTGAGAGTTTATGGGTGTAGCTTCTGGCTTTATTAGGAAACATGATCTCATAACAAACTCTTTGATCTTCTGGCTCTTATAATCTTTCTGCCTCTTCTTCCTCAATATTCCCTAAGCTTTACATGGAGACCTTCTTAGATGTGGATTTTTGACTAGGTTTAGAGTTCTGGACATGGATTGTCTATTATAAACTCTGCCTCAAAACCAATCATAACAGATTGGTTACCCCTATAACAGTCACACCACTATTTCCATAGCTGACACATAGAATTCATAGCTGGATAAGACCATATACCTTATCTCTTCTCTAAACTGTGTATTAGGCTATGGTTCTAAGAAAACCTGCTACCCATATGCACATCTGTACAGTGGCAGTCTGCCCTCCTAGAGCAGTTCCATCATCTCACAGAGCAATCGAAAGATGTCAGAAGCCCATGTTTCTTTTCAAAAAACACATTTTTGAGAATTTCATATATTGTATTTTGATCATTTTTACCCCTCGTCAACTTTTCCAGATCTACCCCATACCTCATACCCATCCAATGATATGTCATTAAAAATTATCCAGTCCAGTTGGTGCTTGCTATATACTCTTCAGTGGTATGTGGATATCTATTGGAGAATGTTTTGCTGACTGGAGGACACACCATAAAAAATCTAAACCTCCCTCTCCTGGCATCTATTAATTCCCAATAACTCCTCAGTTAGAAGTGAGACTTGGTGCCTACCTCGCCATTCTACGAGAAGAACAAATTTTAATTATCTTAAGAAATCTAAATTGCTCACCTTAGTATTTAATGTTGCTGAATTAACCAAAAGATCCACAAGATTAAGGTTTCTGATATTTCCTAATAATGAATGCTTTCTGGTTTGCATTGCTAGTCCAGAAAAAAATGCACTCAAATTCTAGTGAATTTGTTTAACTCATTACATTTTTAGTTTTTCTTCTAAGTCAAGATCAGTAGCATCATTTGTTACAAAATATGTTATTTTGTGCTCTTTTTTTTCTGTTAATGACTTTATTTATATTACATTTGAGTTAAACAAATTTCCAAAGACAAATTTCTTCCTTCACTTCTGTCCATTGTATACTGTCCTTTTAACCATTAGTCTGATAGACTTGACAATAAGATTTGGGAGCTTCCTCAGCTCACAGTAGGTCAATGTGTTGTTAACAGCCTCTATGTATTTAATTGCTTATACAATGTTCACTTTTTTATTTGAAAGTTCCCCTGCAACCCCTCAAAAATTGGTAATGTGCTGCAACCTTGCTCCTCAGCTATCAGCATTATTTTGAAGTGACTGCATCTGGGGTGGGAAGAGAAAGCAATTGTGTCAGTGAATGGACCCACTAATGATGATTTACGTCATTAAACTATTAGGAAATGGGTCTTAGTTTGAATAAATAGTCATGGGACATATTGTGAAACATATTCCTATACAAAGGACCACAGCTAACTAATGGCTACTGGTAGAAGGAGAATTAGCTTTTTCCAGGGAGTAGCCTGCTTACTGGTTGTTGAGTACAGACTGATCAACCTTGAAATCATGCACATATAAACAGTAAAAATGGACATAGCAAGTGTGTTTATATATATATATATAAATATATATATTTGTGTACACACATATACATATATGCACACACACACACACACACACACACACACACACACACACATATATATATATATATATATATATATATATATGGGTGTAAAAATAAAAGAAGCTATCAATTTGAGAGCAGGAGGGACATGAGAAGGTGTCAAGGAAAAATGACTGGGAGGATCTGGAGAGAGGAAAGGGAGGAGGGCAATATTGACTGAGTTTTCTGTCCTGCCCAGTTCCCATAGTTAAGTCCCAAAAAAATCACACAAAGGTCTACATTAGTTATAAACTGATTGGCCTAGTAACTCAGACTTCTTGTTAACTCTTATAACTTATATTATCCAATTATTCTTGTCTATGTTAGCCACGTGGCTCGGTACCTTATTCAGGCGAGGCAGTCACAACCTGCTTCTTCTGTGGCTGGGTCAGGACTGCTTACCAAGCTTTCCTCTTCCCAGAATTCTCCTGTTCTTATTGACCCACCTCTACTTCCTGTCTTGTTGTCCTGCCTATACTTCCTGCCTGGCTGCTGGCTAATCGGTGTTTATTTAAAATATAATTGACAGAATACACACCATTGTCCCACACCAGGGCAAGTGATGTATTTCTATTTCAATTAAAAACCTTCCTTAAAAAAATCAGACAATGGACTATTTCTTAGAACATATCCTAAAGTGAGAGTGTAGTCTTTCTGTTAATATACAGGATATAGGTGTCTACAAAGCTTCAGGAAATAGATAACTGAAAATACCAGTTAGGACTGGCTAGACTCTGAGAAATTCTGAAAAGTCTGTGCTTGTGTTTGTGTGTGTGTGTGTGTGTGTGTGTGTGTGTGTGTGTATAAGTCAGAGGACACCTTGTAGAGTCAGTTCTTTTCTTCTACCATGTGAATCCCAGGTGACAAATTCAGGTACTTGCACTTAGGAGCAAGTGCCTTTATCTGGTGTGCCAGCTTGCTGGCCCTGCATGAGCAATTTTGGTACAGTTCTATAACAAAATTTTGTATCTGGTAATAAAACAAGGTGAACTAGTAATTTCTCAGTTACATATTCTGTAAATAAGTTTCCTTATTTCCAAACTTAAAAATCTCATTAAGGTGATGGATAGTCTTCTAGGTGTCTGAATGCACCCTGTGATACATTTAATTTAAAACATGTATATAGTATGGATGGGAGAAATGGTTATAGTCTCTCATTTTAAGGGGGTGAACAAGGGCTGATCAAGGGACTCTGAAAGAGGCAATGATGCACAGGACCACCAGGCTATAAACTAGCGAAGCTATGGTGAAGCCTAGGACAGGCAGAGAAGGAGCAGAGGGACAAGGAATATAAACCATGAGTATCATCCTTCCTCCATTTGTGTGTGTGTGTGTGTGTGTGTGTGTGTGTATCGCATGATCCCTTACAAGGACTGAATCCAGAGACCTACGAGTCAAGAGTGCGTCCCATTCTGCCAAAGGCAGCATAGTGGTAGACACAGAGTGAAGAAGTAAAGAAATAGAAGGGCCAAGGATAAAGTGAAGACAGAACTGGCAAGTCTCCTATCCTGACTATGATAACACTGGAGGATTTTTAAGTTACTAAATTAGAATGTACTAAACAGAACCATTGTTTACTCTTGACTCTGTTCAAGAAGACAAAAAGAGCAGGTAAAAGCCTTAAGTGATTTATTTCATTTTTCTGGTTAATGTTTCCAGTGTTCCTTGGAGGAACTACTCTTCGAGGAGTATTGAGAATTCGATGCAGTTAATGTGAGTGTTGAGATTTACTTAGCTAGCTATTAATTCTGGGTCTTGTCCACATCCTTATGGCTGTGCTTTGAAGACTTCTAGATTGGTGGGGTCTTTGTTTTGTTTTTCAACCCCTCAGAAAGTAATCCTGTCAGTTGATCACTGGCTTGTCCATTTTTGTTTTATCATAATATATAATTTCAACGCAGAAGTTGAAAAAATACCACTTACCTATATAATGACTATTTTATTCTCTTTGCTGCCAGTCACACGCTGGCATTTGTCTGCATTCCTTCGAAGGGACGGGAAACTCCTGGGAGAATTCAGAAGAGAATATTGTTGCCTTTCTGACGCAATTCAAAGGGCTTGCTGGACCACTACAGTAATTTTAGAATCTGTGAAAACCCCTCTGGCCCTCAGAAAGTGTTGAAGGCATAGGAAGGGAGCAGTGGGCTTGAAAGTGTTCTTCCCATCTGGCGATTCCCCCAATGACCAAGCTGAAAGAGAGCCGAGGGGAGAGAAGGCTCAAGCAATATTATGAGGGCAGCTTCCCACTCATGTTCAGGAAGCTATCAAGACAAAGGGCACACAGCAGTAGCCACATGGCCAGGAGACTTCACAAGCATGTGACTTCCTTTGTTATTTCCTAGCCATACCATCCCCCTCCCAGTGAATGTGTGTGTGACTCTGTGGGTGTATGCATGTGTGTTTATGTAATGAGATAATTTAAAATGAAGATGTAAAGGGAAAAAATTTATTTACCTTTTCAAAACCATTTTTTTTAAAAAAAAATCTGTCCCAATGTAATCAATCACCTGAAGTCTCTTCCCTTCATAGGAAGGAATGAAGGAAGAAAGGGAAGAAAGAGAATGAAAGTGAGCAGTCTACATCTAGAGAGGAAAGCAAAGGTTAGTTCAAATTCTCAAAAAAAAAATAAAGAGAGCATTGCTAAATTAATACATTGATATGAGCCTTTATTATCATTGCATTGAATTGTAAGGTGCTGGGTTAATTTAAACTGAATAGTCTAGTCCATAAAACCCCTGAGGTATACTTCTGACAATGACTTTAATTCCATATTGTCAATGCTTTTCCTGTGATGTTTTCTTCTTTAACTGCTATTTGTGATGCTAGAATTGTCTTGGGAACATCCGGGTTTTTTTTTGAGAATGATGGAGTCTGTTTTGCCACTTAGAGATATGCTTTGACATTAGCTGTAAAAACATGGGGGTTTCATATTTCCTATAATTATTTTTGTCTGATTTCTTCTAATCCAAAATGTAAGGATTCTGTCACAGAGGGAGTTTTTGTATGTTCTCTTTGTTTTCTAAAATGTATCTTATATCACCATAATGTGTACATATACATAATGTTTTATTTGCAGTTTTACTAATACAGTTTAAAACAAAAATTAAATAATCTTCATTATCATTATTTATGTATATATGATATATTTTACATAAGCATTTATGATGTGATATAGGTGACTATATATTCATACACACACACACACACACATATATATATATATATAATTTCAAGGGTACAGGGCCTGAAAGGCTGCCCACATGCCAGTACATGACTTTATACTCATGCACACACAAATAGCATTCAGTGAACTCAGTGGGTCTAAAATCACAGAACACATGAAGGGAAGAAGTAATGGTAGGGGAAGTGGGGGGGGAGAACTGAAGGGATGGTATTAGAGGGTGACTTTGATCAAACAGAAATTAATAATATCCAGAAGAAAATAAAGCAGCATTAATATAGGGAGGAAACAGATTTAGAAAGACACACTGAAAATGAATTTTCTCTAGCCTTCCACGAGTTTGTCTTTGCTTTACGATGTGAACTCTACTTCCTCCTACACTGTGTCCCACTAATCTATGTACTTTGCCATTTTACCTTCTCTCCAACTAAATGTCCATTTATCCTTTCTTCCTTCTTTCCTTCCTTCCTACCTTTCTATTTTTAATTTTTATTAGCAATTAGATCACAAAGTATCTTAATATAGATGTTAATTTGATGAAGATTTTTGTTGGATATACTTAGTACTGGCTTACTGAATATGCTGAGGTGATTTATTCCTTTATTTTTGCCTTTCATGCTTATGCAAGATTTGTGGTCATGGCTCTTACTTTGTGACAGCAAAAACCTTTCTTGCCCTTGGTCCAATTCCATCTCTTTAAATTTTGTAGGGTCTAAGTATTCATTTATCCATATCTACCTATCTGTCTGTCTGTCTATCTATCTATCCTTTTATTCCTAATGAGAATCAAAGAAGCATAAACAGTATGAAAATGTGTAAAAATAATACTAGAAGTTAGAGAGATGGATCATTTGGTTAAGAGTGTTTACTATATTTATAGTGATCCCAATTTGATTCCCAGCACATACATAGCAATTCACAACTGTCTGGACCTCTAGTTACAGATATGGTGACCTCTTCTGACTTCTACAGGCAGTATACACATGTGGTGAACTCACATGCTGGCAAACTTATTAAAAAACACACCCACACTATCAGTAGCATTACTAGTCAGAAGAAGAAGCATATCTGGAGGTAATTTTAAACCATAAATGTGATAAAATTTTGTTTCCTAAGTGAACCTCAAACAAAAGATCTTACTATATCCAATTCCTAGGAAATATGGGATCATGAATCTAGGATCCTAGAATCTAGGATCATGTGTTTGTCTCTTACAACACCTGGACGTAGGTTTCCTTTTTAAACGTCTTCATTTTTGAGGTTCACTGAGATTCTACAGGATATATTTTTACATACATGCAACAGTCATACTGAGGATGGTCCCAAAATGCAAAGCCTAGCGCTTAGCACAGCCATTGCTGGAGTGAAGTACTACTTCCAGGGAGGAGGCCCCAGTACAGGGAACACAGAAAACTAGCAGGAAGTACCCATGAAGAAGCAACACCCCTTTCATCCTTTGTATCCAGTTAACCTGTATTGGCGGAGTTCAAGGAAGAGCCACCTGTAAAGTCCTTATGCAGATGACAACATGCTAGTCCCACCTGACAGAACACTAAAGAAGAAAGGCAACTTTGGTGGTGAAAGACACTCTCTTCATCAAGAGCACACTGTACTCAACTTGTTCCCCTTTATTTCTTATGTGTAAGTGTTTGATTTTGATAGACTTCATGAATCCATATGAAGATATTAAACTCAATACACCTTAGAAAGATAAATACGATCGCAAAAGTTAGAAAATAATATAATGGCTGTATTTGATGTTATTTGTCCACCGATATTAAATGTCTGGATTTAGTGGACCATGCCTGGAAACTAAATTGAGTTTGAGTGCAGTTGTAATAGGAATCTGACTTTACGTACATATTCCCAGATGTGTGGCCGTGCAATGAGAACAGGAACCTGATTTTGTGTGTGGTATCTACTTGCAGATGAGTGGTCACTTCGGTCTTCAGGTGTCACGCATCTGCTGGCAATGATACAAGTCATAAGAATACAGACAAAGGACCTAAAGTATGTGCATCTTCACATGAAGACGTACCTAAGCATGAACTTACACTGACCGAATTACATGGGCGTTAGCAACCTGTGGCACCACTCGTATATAGTGTCTACGTTATGGCTGTTTATTTAAGGAAGCTCCCTTTACACTTCTGATCTCTTGTTGTACAAAGCCCCCAGTCTCATGCAGTTCCTTGAAATCCTAGAAGGAGTTGCACATATCTCTGAATGAGACGTAACTTTACTTAGCAAAAGGAAGAGCTCGGTATTTGTCCTCTAGATCAGACTGCATGTCACTTGTTCACTACTACATAATGAAAGTCCCATCTCTGACTTCTCTTCTATTCCATGAGGCCTGTTTTCTGGCTGTATCGAGACTTGAGACATTCCCAATGAAGTTTTTTTTGTAGAACAAAGGGAGGGGTACTCCATTTCTGCTTTAGTGGAAAGGAACCATGACTTCCATAGGTGTGAGCCACTGCCCTTACCTCCTTTCCTTTTCATACGCCCAGAACCAATGCTAACAACATGTATTTACACCAGTGACAGTCTGGGACTTGGAAGAGTGTCCTATTTACAGGTATTGGTTAATCTTTCATCTGCATTTGAGAATCACTAGATGGGAGGTAGAAGAGGAGAATGGACAGGGGAAGAGGAGGAAGGGAAAACAGTGGTTGATATGTAAAATAAATGGGAAAAATATAAATTAAATAAATAAGGCATGCACCATGATGACCCAGGGCAGTTGAGGGTTGTTTGCTAATTCCAGGCCAGTCTAAGCTACATGGGGAAGCCCTACCTCAAAATATTGTATTTAGATTTAATTTTTAAATATGACATGTCTGTTTGGTTAAAATGACACTGATGAAGGTAAGAGACAGAGGTAGGGCAAGAAGACAAACTATTGCAGAGCTGACTGGGGAATTTATTTTGTGAATATAAAAGTTAAGAAACCCAAAGATCTTTTGTGTCTAAAACTCATCATGCTAAACAAAGGAAACTAAAACACGGGCTAAGGCCTACAAACGCTGGAAGGAGATCTGATTATGAACAGCTTCAAAGGCCTTTTATAGTAATTCACTAGACACCAGCTTGACTGGTAGATCTCTAGCATGCAACATGCCTCTTTACAATTACTAATTTCTCATGTCAGCCCTTTGCACAGACGGCAAGGGTTCTTCAGGATGAGCTACTTGGCAAAGGAGCTAGCTCTGCAACAGGAGAACCTACATCGGAAACCTAAGATGAAAGAATTTCTCTAGATAGCATAATTCTCTGAAAGCACATGGTTGGTGACTACCCCAGTAAGAGCCAGGGCAGAAACATTTGGTCCACAACCTGCTTGGCACTTACGATAATCTTTAGGAAGTAGTTGGACTTCCAGGTTGCCCTGTCTTCCCTGGGTGTTATCGCAGTCCATCAGGGATTGACACACAGGGTTTAAAGATGACATCACTGGGGAGATAAGGGCAGGATAAGCCCAGCCATTCTGACACCAGTCCCAAGTTCAAGGCATAGGCCCAGCTGACCAAGTTGGAGCTGGCTGGGGAAGGCCACAGCCCTAGAGATGCTAGATAACAAGGAGGACCCTAAGACAGACATACAGATTGCCTAGAAAGGGGAAAGATGAAATCTCCTGGGTAAACTGGTAGCTGGAGAAGCTATAGGGGAGGGAGTGAGGGAAGAGAACATGAGGAAACACTGAGCAGAAAATTGGGGAAGGGATGAAGAAGAAAAGCAAGGAAAGACTTATCCTGATAGAGGAACCCATTGTAGCATAGTTCATAACATTAGCAACTGGGACACCTTCTTTCGGGACTGTCTTATCTGAACAGGACTTCAGCTCCAGGCAGAAGTGTTTGTTGAGCTCGAATAAACTTTGGCATCTTTTGTGTTTTTCTTCTACACCCCCCTGTTTAGTTTGACTCTTCCCACTTTTTCTAAT
>JAQHUG010000141.1:1889699-1901150 GCA_028555095.1 Dicrostonyx torquatus | reverse complement strand
AACACTGGTCCCTAAATGATAAACCACATCCTTGTGGTGATACACAGATTAATAGAAATGGGTTAATTTAAGAGGTAAGAGCTAGTTAGTAATGTGCCTAAACCATTGGCCAAACAGTGTTGTAAATAATATAGTTTCTGTATGATTATTTGGATCTGGGTGGCCAGAAGTGAAAGATCAGTCTGTGTTTACATAATGACACCCAACATTTGGCAACATATATCCACATAAAAACTAAGAAAGCTTAAAAAAAGAGTGCTTCTAGACCCACAAAAAATGGGAGCCAAGAGCAAATTATTGGTAGTCACATTTTTTTCAGATAGGCTCTGTTTTCTGACTGCAAACAGCAGCTACTCCTGGCTTCCTGGGTCATCATGGTGGTACAAATGGCTCTGGCTCGGTCAGGAGGTCCTACTACAGAGCATTTAAATGGGGTTTGTGAGCAGAGTGCTACAAGCTACTAAATGGTGACATAGACTGCCTGCATCCCTGGAGCTGGAGAGGTGAGCATGGTACACAGAGGCTGTGGTCATACCTCTGCCATGAAAGCCACAGCATCAATCATAGCCACACCTAATTATCATTTCAAAAAAATAACTCTCCTTGTCAGAAAATGATTACAGAGCCACAATAAGACAGTTTCAGATGAATAGGTCACAGTGTTGGATATATGTACACGGGCATAAGAAAGAAATTCAAGAAGGAGTACATTCATAGATTAAAGGAGAAAAGATAATTAAATAAATATTAAAAAGTAATAAAATAAAAATTAGAAATAAAATAAATTAAAAATGGAAAATCCACAAAGAGTTTCGATTATATATATTATTGTGTTGTTTTTTTTTTAATTTTTGACTGTGAATGGACTAACTACAGAGAAACATTTCATTATACAGGCTGCTAAACTAAACCAACACATATATTTTTAAGATATCTTGGCTTCAAAATTTAAGTCTAAGGATATGGTAGTTTGGAAAGAGTTTCTGCTTTTGTTTCCACAAAGGGTAAAAAGCTGTGGATTCCTTACCGGTTAAAATGGTTTGATCAAACAACCCTCCTTGAAGTGATGGCCCAAATGGTAGAACATCTATGACAGCTTCAAGGATGCTGGCTGAGATGAATCAACCACACAGGATATCCCATGAAAGATGGGGTTAACCTTTCACCCAATCAGCAGGGAGCAGTCTAAAAAATCATGCCCAAGTTCCAAAAGGCTGTTTATAAATGTTTGTTTTCATTTAAAGAAGGTTGATTATAAATGGCTAATGGCCATAACAAAGGTCTTTCTAAGAAAAAAAGGAAAATGTGATATAAAAATGGATACTTTACATTGGTATGGACTTTAATTTGTTAATACAAATTTAAGGTCAATTTTGTTATATGTGTCTTTTTCCTCTTATATAAGGTATTATGCTTATACAGTTCATTTGAAATGTAATGTAAAATTAAAATTACAGACTAATAGTCATCAATAATAATCATACTTTTAATTATGCTAGTTAAGTTCTAGATATACAGATATATTTCAGCTAGATAGATAATCTTCAACATTTCAAGGACCTACAGAATATGGCATTTAAAAATTTTAAGATCTTAGACTTTTTTCAACAGTGAGAAATGTCTGTTTCTGGCAGCACATATTTCTTTACAGAGCTTTATGAGCATTGAAGAAATTTGCTATGGAATTTGGTTTCAGTGTGGCAAGGCTAGCCATTTGGGCAAGAAACTTCCCTTGCCTGAACTCCTTCATAGTATGCTACATGAACTTGAATTGCAGGACCCACAGAAAAATGACTGCTGAACTTGTCAAAAGAAGGTGAGACAGTCCTTCAGGGTTCCTACTCCATAAAAGAGTCTGCAAGATATTCTCCGGACACAGAAGAAAGTGACTGACAAACTAAAAATATAGGCAAGGCAGTCTTTCAAATTTCCTGCTTTATGGAAAAGTCTACTGGATACTTTGGGCCTGTAGGCTGAAGACGGATGTCTCAATGTTATAAAACAACTGTAGATGAATGTCTAGTAGTGAGATATCTCCGTCAATTCTACAGTTTTGGAAGTTGCTTCTTGTTTACTTGGGAACTATTATATCCTTCTGGAGTCTTGGATGGAGTTGAAGACTAGTTATAACTAAAGTTTTCCTTAGTTAAGAAAAAAGATGAATTAGATATGAAAATTTAGACTCACAAAGAAATTTGCAATGATAATTCTTGCTTGAACCTGTTTTGCATATGTAATTTTACTATGTTAAATTTAAAACCTTTTTTTATTTTGACAGAAAAGAAGAGATGATGTGGGATTCACCTCTGTATACTATTAATCTGTTTTATTACTATTGGTTAATAAAGAAGCTGTTTTTGCCTATGGCAGGGCAGAATATAGCAAGGGAAGAAAACTAAGCTGAATGCAGTGAAAAAGAAGGTGGAATCAGGCAGATGCTATGTAGCTGCCAAGGAGAAAGATGCCTGACCGTTACTGGTAAGCAAGCCACAGCTTCATGTTGATACACAGAGGAATTAAATGGGTTAATTTAAGATATAAGAGCTAGTTAGGTATATGCCTGAACCATTGGCCAAGTATTGTAACTAACATGGTCTCCATTTACACAGATACTCTTAAAGCTGAAAAGGAAGTCTTTATTGCTGGCTGGTTGCTACACAGGAATTTGCCCAAATCGTGCACCTCAAACCTGTAGTCCTTTGCCTTTTATGCTCCAAATCACATCCTTGTTGTCACTCTTCAATTAGCAGGAAACAGAATTACAGAAGCCAAAAAGCAAGGTTAGTATATTTAGAAACTGTCCTGGAACTATGGACTAGGTCTTTCATGGGTTAGGTCTCTGTTCCTGTTTTGACTGCTGTTGGGGTCTACATGTAAGGTTTTAAGGTCAGAATGGTGCCTTTAACATAAGAACATGGTAAGTTCTGGGAGCCTGTTATAATAGTTGAAACCAAATGGAAACGTCTGCAAAAGATGTGAGCTAAATAAAGGGACTGTAGGATACCATCAGAAGTGATGGAGCTCCATCTTGCAAACTGCAGATCATCAATGTTAATTATTATGGGAGCCATTGTCTCTTTTTCCTCCTCTTTCTGTTTCCTATTGGTCAGAATATGCATCTTCTTCTGGATAAATGAGTCCCTGGTCTTACCCAATACCTTTTCTTTTCTTCAACCTTTCCCATCTGAGGAAAAAACCCTACTGACTAGTTTCATTCAAAAATAATGATTAACCAGGTGTTTAATTTGTCAACTTAGTGGCTCAAGGCAATGCAATCTGTTCTTGCTATAGGACTTTGGTATTTATAAATGTAAAAGAAAATATGTAGAAGACGGAATTTCAATAATTAATCCTACCAATGTCTATTATATTGTGACTTGACATTGGCTTTTGAGTTTCCATATATTATGGAAACTTTCTCTAAGTAGATATAAACTATGTAATACTAATAAAAAATTAGATTTATCTTACTTTACTTAAGATTTTGTTTATTTTTCATAAATCTATAAATTTAAAAACAATGCATTTATTAATATGATGCTATTTTCTTTATGTACATAACAGTGATTTGGGTGAAATTTTATATTTAACAAGATCCTGTAATAGAATTTTTAATTTTTGCAGGTTCTTGTCTATTGTTTTTAAAAAATGTATTAGTTCTTTCAGAACTTTACAAAATATGTTTAATCATATTAATCCTTCCGCCTTCAACTCTTCCCTTATCCACTCCACTTTTTCTCACCCAATTTCATTCATTTTCTTTTCCTCACCAAGGCTAATTTGTATTGTCTAAGCATTTGTGATCACTGTAGCAAGGTCAACTTTTCAGGTACTATACTTTTAAAGAAAACTATTTTTTCCTCTCCTAGCAGCTAAGAGTTGCCAACACCTCCTACAGATGGATGGATCTGTGTGGCCAGTTCCCCTAGCCGTGAGGATTCAGTATGGTTTGCATTACACAAGTTTTATGGAGGTGTCACAAACCACCATGAAGTCATAGCCACAGTTTCACTGCTACATTCAGAAGAGAATGTTTTTATTTTGTGGTCATCAACCATCTTTGCTGCTTGCTTTCTTCCCACCCCTTCTTTCACAATAATTCTGAGTCTTGGGAGGAGGGTGTATAGTGAGAGTATGTGTTCCATTCTGTGGTCACGTACTCTCTATATTTTGGCTAGTTTTGGGTTTCTATATTGGTCATCATCTATCAACATAATAGCTTCTCTGATGAGAGTTGAGAGGTGCCTTAATCTATGGATATAATGATGAGTCATTATGAGTTGTTTCGTGTTAAATCTATTTAACCAAGTAATAATGGTAGGTTCTATCTAGGGTCTATCATCTGTCTAGCCATAGGAGTTTGGAACAATGATGGCCCTCGGTATGGGTTTCATCTTGTGGAGTAAGACTTGTGTCCTATTAGAAAGTGATTAGACTTGACCACCTATAGTCTTGAAATGTAATTTACAGGTATAAGGACAGTGTGTCATTTATAAATGTTAAAAGATCTGCTTCAGCACAAGTAAACTTCTTCTTGCTCTCCATATTCTAGAAAATGACTAAATTATCCATGTTTTGTAGATTGAAATCTACATTTCATTTCAGTGAATCATTTTATTTATTAGTGCATATTCATGTGCTTTGGAAGAAACTAAATGCCATTCTTAAATACAGTTTTGAGAAACAAAATCATAGAGCTCTTTAGACATATTTATACTGGATAAATGACAGTCTGATCATTGCAGTCAAATATCTAACTATCAATCTAATTGTATATGACTGAAATAATAGTGGCATTGCCTACACACTTACTACTCAAAGACTTTGGCCATATTTCATGTTAGAAATGCTGTCCAAATTGTAACAGAACAGTCATGTTAATCAATTCTTCTAGAAAGAAGACGATTTTTTTGCCAGGCATTTAAAATCTTCCATATGTAAAGCAGTAGGGAAGGGCATATCCAATCATAGCTATTACTACATGGATCCTAGAAGTAAATATGCCATGTGCTAATCCTACCAATAAAGTTTTATTGATATCCTGTGAAATCCATGTTTTATGACAAAAACAGCTAGGAGAAAGACTGACTCTTCAAGGCTAATTCAATTCTCAAAATTTCCTCTTTTTTTTCCAAAAAAAAGAATAAATCAGTAATACAACATTGCATACATGCATGGACATAAATATATGTGTTTGTACATATAAGTATGTTATGTATGTATACAAATACATAAACATTTGTATGTATTCTTCAGCCATATATAACATCAGTTGTATTTCATTCATGAAATGTTTTAGTTGCATGTTACTCATTTCTGATTGAGATGATGGCAGAGAGATTCATAAACACATCATCCACCACACCTATTACTTAATTTTTATTATTAATGGGTTTATATAAACTCCTAAGATAACTTGTATTATTTCTGCTTCAGCTTATTTAGGATTTCAGCATATTTTTGATCAATAAAGTTAGATATTAACTCAACATTTTGAAAGATAAAAATGGGGATGTAGCTTAGAGGGAGTGGGAGGGAGAGAACTTGGGCGGGACTGAAGGATGAAAAGAGAAGGGAAAGTAACCTAATTGTATTTTACCTAAAATTAAAGAAAAGATTAGAACCATGTGTCATGACTATAGTTTTATATATTTTGGGGTTTAAGTGATGCTGCTACTGACAAATGAATTCCCCCGAGTGACATGCATTAATTCATAAATGCCATCTGAAAGGCAGAATTGTAGGGCACTTATGTATGTACCGAGAGCAGGTAAGAAGACTTTGAAACTTAAAAGTGAAATCTTTATGCATTGGTTTAAATCCACAATAACAACTTGCAGCAATGGACAGCATAGGACTGTGTGAATTCTGCCTATGGGTTCACTGTAAGAGAAGGAAAATGTGAGTGAGAAATACAGAGCATGCCCCAAAGTGATCCTCATTAATGGTCCTGAGGACAACCAAGTGACCAATGCTTGTCTTCACCATGTGTATTCATGCTAGTCTTTAAGGCACTCAGCCTGAAGGATGGTATAGTGGTTTGAATGAGAACTGACCCCATAGGTTCATGTATTCGAACATCAGATTCCTAGCTGGTATTACTTTCTGTGGAGGTTGTGCATTCTTTGGGAGGTCTAACCTTTCCAAAAGAGGCGTGATACTGGGGTCAGGCTTTGAGGGTGGAAGTTCTCCAGCCTCTTCCAGTTCACTCTCTGTGCTTTGTACTTATGGCAGAAGACAGAAGTTCTCAGCTTCATCCCCATGCCTGCTGCATTCTGCTACACTTTCATACCAGAATGTACTCTCATCCCCCTGGAATGGTAAGACAAAATAAACTCTTCTTCTTATAAACTGCCTAGACCATGGTGTCTTAACACAACAACAGAAGAGTAACTAATATAGAATAGTGTGTATTTGGTTACAAAAAGACAGAGTACAACACCTGGTAGAGACTGGTGCCCAGACTTCTTACTATGGGAAAGCCACTGGCCAAGAAAAGGGAATTTCTTATAGTCTCACAGTGCTAATGTTTGAGCTACTTTATGAAGTGTCTAAGTCATAGGAAATTTTGAGATATTGATCAGACAGTTTTGAGACTATTAGCACTTCTAGGACATAAACTACAAGTCTCAGTAAGATCAGAAACAATAATGACATCACCTTGTGCATTTTATGGCATTTGTACAAACAACATCCCTTTAGACCCCCAACTGCTGACAAGATAATCTGTCATCCCCGATGGGGTGGTGTAATTGATTTTGTGTGATATAGACCAAAATTTTAAATCTATTATCTTCTGTTCAGTTCTGAACCCAGGTACACACACATTAGGCACAGGGTGCTGAGACTCCAAGTAATGGCAATGTCTAAATGAAGTTATTCAATAGGCTTGGCAATGGCTCCAGGTTTTTTTTTTTCCCTATACCAATAAGAAGCAAGCTTCTCTGAAAGTGGAATTCCTAGAAAAAGCCTAGGATTTTCCCATGTAAGTATGCAAATTTAACTCAATAATGGCACTAAGTAGGCCATATGGGTTTGCCCAAAAAAAGAGTTTCCATAGCCAAATAATTTAGTCCTGAGCTCTCGTCAGCCATCACACAAATATGTAAACAGGTTGAAGGGGAAACACGAGAAAGTGTGAGCTGTGAACTTAATGAAAGTCCATCTTATTTTCTTTCCAAAACCCCAAGGAAAATTACTTTATTATTTATTTATTTATTCCCACTTTGCTTTTTCCATCACATATTTGAAGCTGCTAAAGGTGAGGATTAAGATAATGAAAGCCATCTTTTATCCTGATTATTTTGCTAGCTATAGTAAATCATGTGTGTTCGTAATAGGTGTGTTTTTAGTTTACCCGCAGAATAATAGCCATCAGTCTGGCGATATTTAATTCATTACAAGGAAGAGTGTCAGAAAAATAAAAAATATCAATAACTATGGAGCTATGCAATGTGTGGAGATGGAGGCAAAATTGAAAGGTTATAATGAAAGTGTGTTTTAAAAAAATCAGCCCCTAGGGCAACATTTTTAAAACTTTGCCTTTCATATATCTACCCTAATGGCTTCCGTCTCACAGAGACTGGAAAATCTTCTCCCACATCTCACGTGGCCACAAACAAAAGCTGAGGCTCCGTGGTAGAGACAAGGCAAATGTTCACAAGAACAATGGCAAAAACTTAAATGTTAAAATATTTATTGGAAAATATCACCGCAATTTCAACCAGCTACTTCATGAATAAACTTTGCCTTCATTAAGACTGACACGTTTAACACCTAAACTAACTTTATTAGTTCACTGTGGTGTTAACATAAACAGTGTGGGTGACTTAGGGAGGAGGGAAGTTTGAGCTTAGTTTTGTTTCTAAGCAAGGAGGAAATATATTGCTTAGCTAATTAACATAGGCACACATTTATTTCAAGCAATATGCTGTTGGGGAGGGGGTGTCTTACACAAATCAGAAAAAAAATCATTCAATTTAGGGTACATCATTTAAACAGTTTAAATGTAGCAATGATGAGACGGTATAAGTTGGCATATTGTACAGATATGGTATCTGAGATATTTTCTCTTATTCCTTAATTTTATATTTAATATATTTAATATCATTGTGTGTGTCTACATAACCATGTGTGCCACGGTATATATGCAGAGGTCAGAGGAGAGTTGTTGGACTTAGTCCCATTCTTTGAACTTTTTATGTGTTCTAGGGATTGACGCAAGCTGTCAGGCTTGTGGGACAAGCCCCTTTATCCATTGAGTCATCTACACTAACCCTTCATTTTGTTCTTTAAATGAAGACTACAAAACCATAATCCATGTTAATATCCTGTAAGATAAACTCTATGAGTGTGTATGTACTTGGTATGCTTTCAGAATGTAGAATGATAATTCCTTAAAATTGTTAAAAATTCTTGTATATTCTGTATTGATTGGTACATGAATGTTGTCAAACATAATACATTTAAAGTTTAACTTGCTTGATATCCTTGTTTTTAATCTGTGTTCACACATCAACAATATTCTTTGTGTTTCCAATAGAGGCAGCATCAGATCTTTCATGGCATAAAGACGTTTTGTAGAAATCTGAGGGAAATAGCTAAAGAACTAACCCAAATATATTCTAACTTGAGAGAGAAAGAAATACGTGGAAGAATCAAAATTATCAGAAAATTCACTGCAATGTGACTCTTAGGTGACAATTTACAACAATTAAAACATTATTTGCTGTGTTAGGGTAAATCTAGCTCTAGGTGTGTTTCTAGCCTATGACTGTTGGACCAGTAACTTTATAAAAATAGCATCTCATATGACTCCCTTATTATAGCCTGAATATGAAATGTCCCCAAAGTCGTGCCCTGAGTGCCTGTTCCCCTGCTTCTGATAATAATGGGGAGACTGTTAAAACTGGAGAAGACAGGTTATCTATGGCAAGATTATCCTGGTTCCCATTGTATTCTCTTCTTCTTCTCCTCCATGCTGCCTTCTCCATGATCGGAGTACTCTAAATTCTTTCTCAACATAATAAAATCATGGTTTGAAATATATTTCTCCTTTAGGTGGCACAGCACTAAGGTTGTTTGGATGGCAATGCAGTCCACAATACTTCCGCCGGCACAAGTACCAAAGGACCAGGAGAACCCAAGGTAGACAAGCAAAACATGGTGATATCTTTGCTATAGTATATCAAGCAGCTGAGAAGCTGCAGTAAATAGTGTTTATAGAAAAATATAGCCCAGTGACAAAAACTTTCTTTATGTGCCATGGATACCCCGGTGAACAAAGCTGAAAGAGCCTTTGGTAGTTAATCAAACTTTCATACAAATCACAAACTCAGAGATAATTTTTGGCTGTATAGTAAGTGTTTAACAATAACTGGATACTAATAGGTGTGATGGGAAATTTTTCTAATATACCTCTTGTTGTTTAGCCTATGGGGAAGTGTTTATGGAAGTTCCAGAATTGTGTTTTTGTTCATCAAGATAGAACACTAAAAGCATTAGTTGAAGCCGGGAGGTGGTGGTGCACGCCTTTAATCCCAGCACTCGGGAGGCAGAGGCAGGCGGATCTCTGTGAGTTCGAGACCAGCCTGGTCTACAAGAGCTAGTTCCAGCGCAGGCTCCAAAGCTACAGAGAAACTCTGTCTCAAAAATCAAAAAAAAAAAAAAAAGTAAAAGCATTAGTTGATTTCTGTTTCTGCCAAGGATAGAAAAATGGTGGAAAAGGGTGTCAAATCCATGATGACAACAGAAATGAATTAATTCAAGGATAAGAATGTAAGCTATGGGTTTTCTTGAGGAAATATGAACCCAGGTATGTTGTCTGAAGGTTCTGTACTGCCTGGTCCTGCAGCCATTAAGTCCCAAAGAATCACACAAAGGTCTACGTTAATTATAAACTGATTGACCTAGTAGCTCAGGCTTCTTATTAACTTTTATAACTTATATTAGCCAAGAATACTTGTCTGTGTTAGCTACATGGCTTGGTACCTTTTTCAGCGAGGCAGTCACATCTTGCTTCCTCTGCATCTTCAGACAAAAACTTTCGTCTTCCCATAATTCTCATTGCCATGCATCTACTTCCTGCCTGGCCACTGTCGCCCCCCCCCACTTCCTGCCTGGCTACTGGCCAATCAGCATTTTATTAAAAATAATACAAGCGCCAGAATAAAAGACCATTGTCCCACAGCAAAGGTGAAATGGACAGCTATGCAATCCTAGGAAACAGAAGTGCCTCAAAGGAAGAGGAGAGAATCGAACTAATACCCTGTGGTACAGACAGAGCATCACACACTTCACACCTCAGTAATGGAGTTCAACATAGGATGAATAGCTCTTACCTTAAAGGATTAGGACTAATTGGACTAATTGATTCAGATTCCAAATTATTTTAGATTTTGAGACAGCAGTATATGCTTATTGGTATATCTCTAAAGATGAAATTCAAGTTTGAACACAGAATTAAGGTAGGCTTCATATATAATTTACACATAAAATAAAAAATACATCATTATGCTAATTGAAATTCTCAGATAATTAGTGAAAATATTATATTACTTAAAAACACCCAAACCAAAATATATCATGAAGGCTGGAGAGGTGGTTCAGCATTTCATATAATATTTCAATGCATATTTCATATTCTTATTTTGAGGTTGTCTTGTAAGCCTCTCTCTGCCTACTGTACAACATCTCTGCCTCCATGTGAGAATCCATAGCAACTGTCTGCAGTTCTATAGATGAGAAAGAATATGAGCCACAAAGGAGCTGAGAATGGAACAATTACTGTTGATACAAAATATCAGATTCCAAACCTCATGAAACAGCACTGAAATAATGCCTATGCATCACCAACACAGGCAGATGCTCCGCAGGCTAGAACAGGCTCTTCCCTCTCTCTCTGACACATTGTTGCCAAATGTTCAGACCCACAAGATAGTGCAGATCTCCAAAACAAACACATAACTGGGCCGAGATGTCTCCCTGCCTGAAGGCACTTGACATGCTAGCCTGAGAAGCTGAGTCTGAGCGCAGGCACTGACATCAAGGAAGAAGCAGAAGACTGAATCCACAAGGTAGTCTTATGACCTTGACATGTGTACTGTTGCACAACACATATGCATGTCTACACACACATCATACGCCTTGGTAACAAATATAATTAAAAATCATACTTAAGTCATTTCTTCAACCTGTGCTTCTTGAAGAACTTGAGATAAAAACAAGATAGTTTTCCTTTTGACAACCAGTTTATATTGATTTTTTACTGTTAGAAATGATGGTTATAAAAAAAAGAGTCCTTATTTCATTAACAGAAACCTCATTTCACAGTAAAAGCACTGGAGACTCATTGGAGGAAGCAAGTGAAGTGTTTTATTTTATGACCTTGCAAAGACAGAGATCAGCCTAGACTGAGTGCTGAGAGCAGTCTTTAAACCCAACACATGATGT
>JAQHUG010000141.1:1835671-1856242 GCA_028555095.1 Dicrostonyx torquatus | reverse complement strand
AAAAAAATCCAAAAACTGTTTTGCTCAAATTCCTATAAATAATTAATGTATACCAACTCTATTCCTTATTTTCCCATTTTGTATTTAATTACAATAACTAGATAGTAAAGGAAAACTAGTTCATAGTTTCCTAAATATCTATAGCATTGAATATGTGTGTATGAAATCTCTTTAAGGCAGATCTCTTTGTGTGACAAGAAAATACATTTAAAATGGATTAATGAAAGATGTTTTAAGAAACATGGAGACCGATTCCCTGAAAAGTCCAACTGTTGAAATCCTAGCCCTTGATGTGGTGGTATTAAAAGTTAGGGCTTTGGGAAAAGAAGCCACAAAGTTGGAGCCACTATCAAAGATTGGTGCCCTTTCACAAGGGACAGCTATGAACTCTTTTTTCTGTTTCTTCCATGTAAGGGCACATAGAGAGGTCTTCAAAGTGAAAGAGAATACCTCATTTGAATCCACCTTTACTGGTATCCTTATAGTCTGATAGTTTTGAGAAATACTTATCAGTTTAATTATATCAGTCTATGGAACATTAAGGTTAGAATTAAGAAAAAGTTGTATAATTTTTAGAAACATGAGTAGATTGAGAAGAACCATCCAACGAAAGTGGCACACTTATGGATGGACACTAAATCCATTACTCCGGTCCCAAAGTGAAAGGGTGAAATAAAAGCATTACATGCATCTTATGAAAGCAGTAGCCACACCAAAGAGGCTGAACGTCAAGAGCCATGACCATTGTTCAAGAAATAGAGATACAACAGTACTATAGCCCATTGGTGACAGCTTGGGAAAACCAGCCCTTCTCTGTATGGTTCTGCCTTCTTGGGATTTATTATAATTAAACCTATATCAAAGTTAAACACCAAAGAAGCCAGAAAAAGCAATACTCCCAGGCAAAATACAGGTACAGGCAGAGAAGAGGACAGAGAATGGAGCCAGTTACTAACAGAAGGCTCAACACAGTACAAGCAAATTGGTCCTAGCATTTTTCTATCTGAGGACTAAGATAAATTGAGACACAGACTAGCTCATTCACAGCACCAGGAATAGAAGATCTCTTTCATACTTTCAAGGCTATGTCTGCATCCACACTCCCTGGGTGTGCCACTGAGCAATTTATACTCAGTGGCCTTTTTATGGATGGGTGTATCTCACGAGATCTGTATGAATGCTTTGATCTGGGTTGTCAATGAAACATCTAACCAAAGAGTTGCAGAATTGATCACATTCGTTTCTAGGGAAATGGGATAATTTTTAAATTTTGCTCTGCAAAATCAGGGTTCCAAATTCCTAGCTTTGTGTGGAAGTGTTTCTTCAAAAACACACACAAGTGTGGAATCACTTTCACTCCCTGATGTCTTATGTGTCTTCTGCTAAAAAGTGAGTGGAACTATTGCATTTAATCATAAGATTATTGCACTATGCATCTTCAGTTATTTATCCTTACTTTACAATGGGCAATTTCAGCAACACCAGGAAAAAAATTTTAAAAATCAATTTTATGTACATACAAATTAGGTGTCAAGAATATGTACTGGTCCTGATCTAACAGCTTGGGATCATGTGTGTTAACTGATATTTGGGTCATTTCATTGCCTAAATATGTGATAGAAGAAACAAGCAATTCATGAAAATACTCAAAAGCCAAACTCATTTATTTTGCTCTTAGTGTCCTAAAGTGATGTTATGATCCCCCTGGCTTTCAGTATAGTCCTATAATTAAATAAACTAATAAATAAGCTCATCTTGAAGTATACTCTGATTAAAGTTAGTGATTATAAAGTGAAAGACAAAATTCGCATATTAACACTTGTTTTGACATATATGGCATGGACTATTTAGACTTTTATTGGAACTGGCAACTTTATTTTTTTTTCTATAAGAAGTTATATCAACTCAAATGTTGGCAGTTAAGGGAATGTGATTTTGTTTTTGTTTTTTATTATTTTTTTTTAATTGTTAAAAGAAAAATTTACATTTACTCCCCTTGTCCCAGGTCCTCCTACTCCCCCAATACCCCACCTCCCTCCCCCTGCTTCCTTAAGAGGGGGCAGGATACCCTGCCCTGTGGGAAGCCCAAGGCCCTCCCTGCTCTATCGCGGTCTAAAGGGACTGAGCTCCCAAGGTCCAGTCGAAGGGAATGTGATTTTGAGCCACACAATGTCAGAACATGTAAGTTCAAAATTTGACTACAAAGGCAGATGCCACAATAATTTCATTAAACTGTAAAAAGTTTCTCAGTTGTTTAGTAGCTGAAATCTGAGGCCACTGTTTGGTGGCCTTGAGTAGTCTTCTCCCCATAATTCCAGATCATTCTTCTCATTTCATCTTCAGAGATCCTTAGCTCTAGTCTTAGATGTTAGAAGGCTGGGCTGAATCCACAGCTAGGGAGAAAGTTCCCTGAAGCCTTATCATCTTGAATCTTTTCTTATCTAAATAAGAAAAGATGATGTTTACATGGACCACTAAGGTATCTAGACTGGTGATTTTCCTTTCATGGTTCTGACCATTTCAACAGTCTGGTGAATCAACTCATTCCATGGCCATTCCAGTCTCAAACACACTATTGATGACAGTCTAGGAAAACAAATATTCAAAGCTGAGATTTGTTTCAAGTCCTACAAAAATAATTACTTCGTATTAGAAACAAGGAAGGGGTTTGGGAAACTAAATTTGGGATTAGAAGTGAGGGTCTAATAAAATGTTATCTCACATTAACGGGCTCTGGCGACTTTTCTTTTCTTTCTGTGGATTCTGTCTGTGGCATTCCAGCCATTAAGCCAACTCAATGTCCCCTGTAATCACGGCACTGAAGATACAATGACAGACGGCAAGCTGCTGGGACGCAGCATGCAGTCTGGAAAGAGGTATGAAATTTTAACCCTGTCTGTCTTTGTCCGCTGAGGATTCAGGGGACTTTCATTTCTTTCTCTGGTTTTTGAAAAACAAATCTGCTGTAATTGTCTAGGTCAGGATTTGGCAAACATGCTTCAGTGAACCAGACAGTAAATATTTTTGTCTTTGCTAGCCAGTCACGGCTGTATCTACGTGGCTCGAGTAGGTTATATGTTAGAGTAGCGTGGCTCCTGTAATCAATAAGCAAATAGATGAACCTGCTTTTCATTAATAAAAGTTTTCCAATGAAAACAGAGTACCAATTTCATTTTACTCTGTAACTTGCTAATTTATGATCTGTGTGACCTTTATCTAAGGTGTTATGAATGTAGAGAAATCCTCTTTCTTTCTTTTTTCTTTCTCTTTCTTTCTTTCTCTTTCTTTCTTTCTTCCTTCCTTCCTTCCTTTCTTCTTTCTTTCTTTCCTTCTTTCTATCTATCTATCTTTCCTTTTTTTTTCTTTAGACAGGGTTTTCTGTAGCTATGGAGCCTGTCCTGGAACTAGCTCTTGTAGACCAGGCTGGCCTCAAACTCGCATAGCCTTGTTTTCTATAGTTTAAAAAGTTTTTTCAAAATTCTCCTGTCATCCAACACACCAACTGCAGCCTCTTAACTCCCCTCCCAGTTCTCCTCCCAACTTCCCTCTCTACACTGCTTCTCCGTTTCCCTTCAGGAAAGAGCAGGCCTCCCAGAGGCATCAACTGAACAAGGCATAACAAGATGCACAAGACAGGGCACAAGCCCTCCTATCAAGGCTGGAGAAGGAAACCAGGAAGAGTGAAAAGGGTCCCAGGAACAGCCTTTGGAGATACATTTGAAAAGTAGACAATGTTGATGAAGTCTCTTGTTTGTATGGATTCTCCTGATAAACCAGAGACACCGTTCTCCATCTAGCATCTACCTGTTACGAACTTTCTTTCTGTAAATAATCCTTTGTATGGATTTAAATGTCATCTCTGACTCACACGTTTTAAATAGTTTCTTCTTTCTAAATGTCTCTCATCTTAATTGTTTCTCCTTCAATGCCAGTTACTAGATTAGTTTCTTTTTATTTCAGGTATTTTGATCATATTCTTTCCCTACCCCTAAGTCCTTCCAGATCCTCTCCTTATTCATTCTAACCCTATTTCATGTCCTTTCTCTTTATCAATAATGATAATAATAATAAAATATCCAAAAGAAAAAAATACCAATTTATTACTAAACTTAGTTGCTTTTGTTCTTAACAAATTCTGAGTTTCTTCTAACTTGGTACATATTTAAGGTTTGATAATCAGCCTCCATGAAGGTGAATAATTACACAATAAATAAATGTAATATATATTATTGTAAGTTGTGTAAGTGAATTAATTTTACATGTAAAATATTTAGAGTAATTCTATACATAAAGCATTTTATTTATGTGTTTGCTAATACATTTAGTTGAGTAAAGCAACACTTATGAATCATTGGATGATATGGTATGATATAGTATTATTTTATGTTTAGAAAAATTAATATAGTTCTAATCTAGATTCTCTAGATGATAATTTCTATTGCTATCAATTACTGTCCAAATTTTAGAGAAAAGTTAACTTCTGAATTCCAGGAAGTTTATGACAATTATTTTATTCACAATGATGAAATCGCTGAATCAGTTGTGAAGAATATTGAGAAAGATTCTATATGCCTTTCTTTGAATAACACATCATTGAACCCACAGAACACCTGAAGGCAATGTTTCACATACTCTACACAGAACCCTTGTTGTCAGTAACACCTACTTACATGTAGATTGTCATTCCTTCAGTTCTGGTCCATCCTTCCTAGCCACAGACGTAAACACAGTCAAGTAAATCAGGTGTGTTTTTCAGTGTTTCATAGGGATCACTATGTATTCTCTCCGCTGAGGTATCTGTGCTGTAATGTGTCCTTATTCAGAGTTTTGACAAGGACCTCCTTAAAGGTTTCTGGTTGTCTAATGCATTGCAGTTCTTCTTCTTCTTCTTCTTCTTCTTCTTCTTCTCCTCCTCCTCCTCCTCCTCCTCCTCCTCCTCCTCCTCCTCCTCCTTCTTCTTTGCATTTATGTTGTGTAGATAATATGGGTCTGGACAGTCTTGAAACCATTTGACTTGCGAAAGAAAATTGCTTGGAGCACTATGAAAATATCATTGAGAATATGGGGTTTTTAAAACTTGTACACTGTACACTTTTTCCCAATTATTTCCAGCTGTGTCTAGACACTAAGCATACCAGCTATCTCTTTCTCTGTCTTTTCTCTCTCTGTCTGTCTCTCTCTGTGTCTCTCTCTGTCTTTCTCTCCCTCCCTCTCTTTCTATCTCTTCCTCTCTGACTTCTCTCTCTCTGCAGTTATTAAGTATCATTTTTGTTTATTTGTTCAATTCTCATTAAAGTCATGTAGAGATGGAATATTCTGCCTGATTTAATGTCTTCTGGAATTTTAATATTTTCCTGCTGTTTATATTTTTGACAAAAATAGGAAGTAAAAAGAGATTAATTTTTTCTATTTTATACATTATCAGTTATGTTTGTCTTTGTAGAAGGGAGAGAAGTTCACTGACACCATCAGAGAATAAAAGAGTTAAAGAAAATCGTAGTTAAATAAGGAGAGAGACTCCTTGCTGGTGTCACAGCCTCCTTATCCTCTACAATTATACCGTTAATAACACTTAATAAAGAATAACAATGAATGAACAAGAAAAGGGTGGTTTTTTTGTAGCCTATTATTCTGAAATATCCTTTGTTTCCTACGTTATGTTCTGTAAAATCATTCTAAAACCATGAGAGTGGGAAAAGGAATACTGGGGTGGAAAAGTATAGGCTGAGACATGGAATAGCAGAGAGCTGGAGGGAAGGAGAAGGTGAGTGGGAAAGAAAAGCAACCCAAACTAAGTATGTATGAAAATACGAGAGAAGTCTGTTAAATTGCAAACTAATTGAAAAACTAAATTATGGAGGGCTGTGATCTCACTATACCAACTTTTCAAAAAAAATGAGTGGGAAGAGAGTAGAACATGTGTAGATGAAAGAAGAGAAATACCCAAGGTTAAAATATTAAGCAGAGGTGGGATTTGGGGGAGAAGAAAGAGCAATTAGTAGGTTAACCAAAACTATGAATCTTTGGGAAAGCACAATGTCTCTCCCAGAAAATATGATTTATTAATTTAAAAAATCCCATGAGATATGTCCCCTTGAGTTATTGGTCAAGAAAGCCATTGAGGACTCCAAAACAGGCTATTGCAATTTCCTTGGTTACCAATTATATCCATACAGTAGACCCTACTCCTGAAGACACTGTGTACTTTTGCTACAGGACACACAGAAATCAGTCTCAAAGAGGCCAGGAAACCTCCTCCATGCTGGCTAGCTTTCAAAGTGTCAGAGGGTGATATGCAGGCCACTGGGAAGAAAAGACAGGAAATGGTCTTATCCAGCACTGGGCCTGAAAGGCTGCAGTTCTGACCGGATCAGTAAGATGTACCTGTTAGCAACAGGGACACAACTTTGAAGGGTAGCTAACCACTTTCTAGTTGTATTCGAGGCTCCTGCACAGGATGGGGTTTCATGCATGGAACTGAAATTCTAGTCAAAATCTTACGACTTGGAAGGCCATGGATCCTAGGGTAGAACCCACTGTTAATTTGCTAAATAGTCATGCTGTCAAGTTGCTTCATGATGTGGCATTCCCCTCTGTATGCTATGGAAACCTTTTATTGCCATTGGTTAATAAAGAAGCTGCTTTTGGCCAATGGCTTAACAGAATATAGCCAGGCTGGGAAAGCTATATAGAAGTTGAAGAGAAGCCATGGAGCTGCCACAGGAGGCAGATGCCTCTGCCAGAGCCCTCTGAAATTTTGCTGGTAGATCACAACTTCTTGGTGATGCACAGATTAACGGAGATGGGTAAGTTTAGTATATAAGGGCTAGCAAGAAATACACATAAGCTATTGGCCAAACAGTATTGCAAATAATATAGTTTCTGAGTGATTATTTCGGGTCTGAGCGGCTGGGAATGAACTAACAGCCTCCATCAACACCTTCAGATATTCATGTTTATACTGATGGATCAGGGACCTTAAGCTTTCTACTCTTTGTCAGAGAAGCAGAGAAGTTTCTTCTCACAATGGGCCATAGTCATTGAAGAAATGGTTAATGGTTCAAAGTGTTGTGAGTGAGAGACAGAGTCCTCCATCCTAAATGGGGCATCCATATCAATCACACTCCTACCACCAAGACATGGAGAACACCATAGAGGGGGAAGTGGAACTAATGTAAGAGCCAGAGAATGGGGAGGAATATCATAAGACACTGCTTTCTGAGCATGATATGATTATCACTCTCGTGTGGATACTTGCACAAGAGCTACACAAGAACAAGTCAGACCAAATGCCAGCATAGAAGTGTAGATTATCTCCAAGCCCAACCCTTAGTAGAGATATTGGAATTGGATGGTTTGAGGAGAAGGAGAATTTTTCTGTTCTCAGGATGTGGCCACTGGTAAATTCCTCATGCTCCAGTGTTTGGCCCCACAGCCATACACATTTAGGCAGTAGCAACACTGGATTTAGAAACTACACAAAAGGCAAATAGATGAGAAAGGGGGCCATGCTTGGAAGGAGATGGTCAGTTTGAAGGAAGAACTAGGGTAGAGAGGATCATATTTTATTGCATACATTTGTGAAAAAATCTCAAAATCTATGATGAAGTTTGGAAAGAATATATCTAGAAAAAAATGACTTGTTAATATTCAATCTAGCTATAATCTAAAGCTTGTGTGTCTAGAAAAGTTTGTGATCGTGTAGGTGACTATGTCTGTCTCCTGTGTAGGATAGATCATTTCAGTACAATGGTAATAATGAATTGAAGCAATGCAAGTGAAAATTTCAGTCAAATACATTGAAAATAAAACCAGAGGCAAAACAAAAACTAAGTTCAAAGATAAAGGTAAGGGGGGTAAAGAAGTTCAACCTTTGTGAGTAAATACTGCTCTTGCAGAAGACTCAAGTTTGGTTCCCAGGGCTCAAGTCAGGTGACTGACAATCACCTTTAACTCCAGTTCTGGCTTTTGTGGGCATGTGTAATCATTTGTGCATATCCACATATAGATGCTCTCACTCACACATACATAAAACAATTACAATAAACCTAGAAAAGGTAAATGGAGGCCCAAAATAATGAAAATAAAATACGGGTGTCTAGTTTATTTAAAAGTTCCCCAGGCGACTTTTCTCTCTATGAAGCAAAGACTGATGGAAGTAGCTTTCTTTATGATATGAAGAACATAGATTGGACACCTATTCTCAGAGGCAATATTGAGAAAATCTAATGACTGGCAGGGCATGAACATCAGAAACAGATGTCCTGTCCAATCAAACTGGACAACAACCATGCTCACCAGCACAGCTCAGCAGGTGTTTCCCAGCTGCCAGTGAGCCTTGCTGGCTCCCAAGGAGGTCTGCAGCTGTGTGGAGACCAACTATAGACCGCACAGGGATCGAAAATGTGTAACCCTCTCTATGCTCTGTCATTCATTTCTGTCTGCATCTCCGATCCCCATCCTTAATCCTAGTTTAAAGAAATATATGGGAACTCCTGTAACACCAAGGCTCTTAATTAACTCCTGTGTGTAAGAACTAGAATCATGAATTGATGTTATGTAATATTCTGGGTGTAAAGAGGCACCCCATTTCCAATATTGTACATGTTCTAACATTTAGAGAAAAGGCAATGAGAGATGCTATTATTAATAATTCCATGTCAAATGAGATACTTACGGGCACTGTTTAAAATTAAAATGCTTTCAAAATCAGCAGAAACGTTAAATTGAAACTTTAAAAACACATTCTAAGGAAAGAACAGATCTTTTATTTTTTTCCCCATGTTTTAGTGAGAAAAGTAGAGCTCTATTTTTTTTATTTATCCAAAATTAAGTACGTGACTACGGACACATGCAATATTTATTTTTACACACATGTGAATGAAACCTACATATAATCTTGTATGTTATTTCTCTAAATTTAGTTTAAATCCTAACAGAAAATTCTATATGGTGCAGAAAATAACATTTACCCCAATGACAAATTTAGTAACCAGAAGTTGGTATAATATTAATAGATGTTAGAGGTCATTTCTCCCCTGAAACCACTAAAAACATGTTCTCTGTTATAAACATTTGAACAAGGTTTAAATTTGGTGGATTATTTATAAAATGAAAGCTATCCAGACATTCCTCTCCAACATCCTGGGATAACGACCATCTGTTCTGTCCCTGGGTTCTTAGAGACATATAATGTGCTGTAAGCATGCCTCTTAAATACCACGTGTGCTCAGAAAGCACATGCCACGCTCCCTTGGACTCAGGCATCCCACACGACCTTGAATTCCAGAAGTCTAGTAACATGGACCATTCATTCATCCATGTACTTATTAATTCCATAAGATTTTATTGAGTCCAACCTTTCTAAAGAGGTGAGGCTGCTTTAGTACCCATGCAGTCTAGAAGGACGTGCTATACATGCAGAGGCAACAAAAGCATGATGGAAATCAATACCAGAGGATAGACATGGTATAATTGAAATAAAGCAGGATGTTATTTCAGAACAGGGGAAAGAAAATTGTCCACATATAGTTCCCAAGGAGATCTTTCAGATGGAGAAAAATATTAACCACGTGGTCAGGTGACGAGATCCTGGAATGATACTCAGGCTGATATCCTACAATATTAATTTTTCTAATGCATTCAAATGTAAATAAGACTTTTATGTGGATCCCTACATAAGAGTTAATTTGAAAAAAGCATCATTAATTTCTAACCCAGGAGTGTGCTAACTTTTTGTATCAGGCACACTTGTGTAAGGATTAATATAGAGCCTTTCAGGTGATTCCAATGAGTCAGGCAGAGTCAGAACAAAGATCACAGTTGGAAAAGACAGAGGATGTGGGCTTGGCTTCTGTGTTCTCAAATATTTTGTTCCCTTGCTTGATCCTCAAGACCTCTTCTTTATGGTACCATCCATCTTGATCTTTGATCCATTAAAATGCAAATTGACTCTATCTACGTTGGTTATCCTCTATATTTCAGTCACATTACACACACATATACATATATATATATATGTGTGTGTTTGTGTGTCCGTGTATGTGTGTGTATGCATGTTCCAGTGCCAGCCTTATGTTGACAAGTTCAGTTTATTAACTAAAAAATTTTACTATAACAAGTTTATACAGGAATCACATCATGTTAAGTTCTATGAGTAAACAAACAAGCAGCCTTCCACAACAGAGCAATGTCAAGAGAATCTGAAGTATATGGAGACATGTGAATAGGCCATAGGGAAACATGAAGTCATTTGATCTGAAATATTCAAATATCCTGGAATTTGGTATCCTTGGCAATCTTAAATATTCTGTGGGTACCAAAGGCCGCGCATACTTGTGTGCATACATACATACATACACACACATACACACAGAAAAGGTAGGTTTTATACTAATCTACACTACCTATGTGCATAAAAAAGGACATAATACCTGTGGAAGACAGGTCATTATGTAAATTGCTGTTTTATTATCTTTTGTTAATTATCTATTAACATACATCCTTTAAACTATTTGAGAGCAATTTTTTTGTCTCATAAAGAACATGCACTTTATGCCACTTTTGTCAGGGGCCATCTGTCTAAAAAAAAAAAAAGCTAAACGTGACCAAATATTGCTGTCAAATAGGGGCTGTTATTTCTTTTTCTTTTCTTTTCCTTTTCAGTTCTGCTGGAGAATTTCAACGAGCAGTTTTTAGAAAGTGGGCGGAGTGGAAACTTTGAACTAAGAGGAAGACAGACACAAAATGTCTCAGGCACTCTAATTGTTTTTCTGAGAAATTTTGTAATTATAGAGAAGTGCTGTTTATTTTAATGGCTTTTTATCACTACATGCAGCTCAGTTAATGACTACATTTTCTCAAGGGACCTCCATGACATCATCGATTGTCCCCAGTGCTTCCTGATGCTTTAAAATGCTGTCACAAGTTGATTTTTAGTATTGCACAAGACTGTGGGATTCCTACGGCTTTCCCACAGTGAGCCCTGCATCCACACATATGCATATATACATAGGAAATGTGAGATACATTTACACATTTGTAAAATAAAAATATCACATGTAATACCTAAATCAGATAGGTATATGATATGCAGGTAACTTTTAGTTAGTAATACCTAAATGATAGATGATGCATACTAATAGATATTAATAGTATTAAGAGGTGACAGATATTTGGGTGGGCTAATACAGACTGATCAATAGAGAGATTGATATATAAATAGATATAGTTAAATAGATGCAAACACATATACATCTATATCTACATCTCTTTATATATACATATAGATATCTATTTTTCTCTTTATAAATAATAGATATAGCTATATAGAGCTATTTTGGTTGTATATTGTAAACGCTGAGAGTATATTTAAAACCATAACATTTTCTAGACAACCCAAGTGTTTGTTTTTCTAGGATAATTGACTAGATGAAGGACTTGCCTATAAAAATGGCATAGGTATAGCATACCTGTCCTCTCCAGAAGACACTGTCATACTGTAGCTGTCCTTGTTCTTTCCATCTTTCTGCCTCTTCTGAGATGTAGGAAGTGTGTAACAGACATCCCGTTTAGGGCAGCGCACTCCATTGCTACTTAGTTTCTGCACTGACCAGTTGTGGGTCTTTCTGCTGAGGGCCATGTTAATTGGTTCAGTGGGTTGTGTACGTGAGTGTGTGTATATGTATGTACATTAATTATTGAAGAAGAATTCGTGAGTGACAGGGTCGATGGTATGGATATGGGAGGAGTTGAGAGAGGGAGGAGCATAAACGATGCCAGTGCATCTCAACTTCTCAAACAGTTTTCGATAACATAAGCACGTACCACACTCTGTGCCTGGCAGCGTCGTCTACTGAGAGCATTACTGTGGCCAAGCGGTGGAAGAAACAATAGGTACTGAGAAGTGACTAGACAAAATTTATAGATTAAGACTCTAGGGAGTAGAGAAGTTAACAAAATAGGGCCAGAGTCTTGGGAGCTGCTTGAGAACCTGTGGAAAAGGGGGTGGAAAGGGTGTACGAGCCAGAGGAAATAGAGAACACTAAGAAAACAAAGTCCTATAAATCAACGGAGCAAAGGTCACGTGAGCTCACAGACTGGAGCAGCACGTTCGGGGCTTGCTTGAGTCTGCACCAGGCCCTCTGCCTGCGTAGTATGGCTTGATATCTTCAAGTTCAGTGTTCGTGAGTGTGCAGAGGAGCGGGTCCCTAATTAGGGGCCTTCTCCTGGGCTCTTTTCCTTCTGCTGGTTTGTCTTGTCCAACTTCAAGCCTTTGTTTAATTTTATTCCATTCTGTTTCGCTTTATTTGTATCTCGTAGATGCAATGCTTTTCTAATGAGAGACTGAGAAGGAATGGGTTTCAATGGAAGGGGAAGTGGGGCGCAGCTGAAAGGAGGAGAGGAAGGGGGGACTCATTATCAGAATACATGTGCTAAAAGAATCTATTTTTAGTAAAAGGAAAAAAGACAAAAAGATAATTCTGTAAAGGATAAACGGTTTTTAATTCTCTTTAGGTGGCTCCTTCCTTACCATTTGTCTCAGGTGTTCAGAGCTTTATCCTACTGAAATAATATTCCCAATAGTGGAACTTTTTAGCACAGGGCCTTGGATGTGCTGGGAGTAGAAGATTTTGGTGCATTTACGTTACATTTTTGATATACTTGACCACTTATCCTACAACCTAAAAAAAAAAATGAAGTCAAATTACTTTTAAGGAGATGAAAATTACCCTGTGAAAGATAGAAATCAATTTCATTTACACTAGAAACATGAGTTTCCCGAGTCACTTTGCTTGGTTTTTGAAGTTTGTACATGTGTACTTCTCATAGAAAGGAGAGATAAAGGAGAGCCTGGTGGTCAAGGTTTGGAATCTCAGCTTGTTAGGAGACTGAGACGGGAAGACTATGACATCAAGTTCTTCCTAAAATACAGAGTGAGTGGTAGCGCAGCTTAGGAAACCTAGTGGGACTCTGTCTTAAAGGAAAAATATAAAAACCAAGTTGACTGGGGATCCAATTCAGTAGTAGAAATCTGGCCCAGCATGTGTGAGACCCTAGATTCGATTTTTGGCTCTGCAGCATTGACTGACTGATGTCTGGTTGGCTGAATGGGTAGATAAGGGACCCACCCAAAAGCTGGGAAAAATTTGGTTCAGGTCTGTAAGTTCATTTTAGGTTGTGGCGTAGGAACTCTGACCCCAGGCACAACCCAGCGCCCAGTACCAAGGACTGTTTCATTTCTATCAAAAGCCCTGGTCTATTAGCGACGGGAATATCAAGTGTTGCCATGGGTTGCTGCAGCTGCGAGCCATTATGTCCAGTGGCAGTGGAAATCCATTGCGAGCTCTCCTGGGAGACGGTGCAAAATGCTGTGGCGGGTTTCATATTAACCCTTGCCACCGCTGTAGCTAAGACTTCCGGCAAAGACCAAACTTCACCAGTCAGCTGTTGCCAAGTCTTAGGAAAAACAGACCTCATCACAGGCAAGCTCCATTCCGAGACGGAAAACAAGCGCCTTCTAAGGCAGGGCTAGGCCCCTTGGAAGCCTTTTGTCTGCATTTGACAGTTTCACACCCCACAATGTCTGTTTCATAGAAGTCCCGAAAGCTTTCCAGGAGAGGAAAAGCCCTAATGAGGAACGCAGGGCGGCTCTGACAAACCAAATGCCTTTTTTTCTTGCATTGTTCAATACGTGCCCTTAAAGAGGGGGTGGCATATTGCATTACCAGACACAAGATTATTTTATTCCTACAGTTATTATTTTTTGTCATTTCTTAATTGGAAATGTCTATTATTTCCTCTCTCCACTTGTTTAAATTTTTCATTGAAATTCTTTGTTTATATTTTGTCCTTAAGACAAACATTTAAGGTGTCAAGGATATCACCCCCTCCAAGGTCCAGGGGACCTCAAAGAAGACGGAGAAGAAAGACTGTAAGAAACTGAGGACCAGCAGGAGCCCGTGAAACACTGTCTTCTGGGAATGACATAGCTGTTGTACTCATGAAACCAAAGCATTTGTGTTTACTTCTACAACACACACACGCACACACAAACACACAAAACCATCCAAGTAGGAGGTGGCTAGCTGGGAGGGGCTTAGCAGAAGTGGGAGGGGGTTAAAACAATAATACAAAACATGAATATAGTCACAGACATTGTTAACATATATGTAACTGCCAAAAATAAATTTTTAAAAGATATCTTCCCTTAAAAATAATGAGGAAATATTAGCTAAATTAGGGGTGCTGTGCCAGAGTGTATGTCTATGTACCTTGTGCACGCAGAGGCTGGGGAGGCATAGCATCCCTGGAACTGGAGTAGGTTGGGACCGACTCATGTGAGTGCTAGGAGCTAACTACCCAGATCCTCTGCCAAAGCAACAAGCACCCTTAATCTCTGAGCCATCACTCCAGTTTCATAATAATCCACTTCCAATGAAATTTTAATGATAGTTATATACATTAAAGTGCTTCTCTGTTTATGGGTATATTGTGAACGGTTTGTGGTACATGATTTAAATTTTTGTTCTGTTTAATCTGATGCTTTATTTTGGTGACTCTATCTAAGGCATGTGTTTTCACAAACAATACCATCCTGGAAATCTTAGAGGAAATAAGACAAATAGTGGGGAAAAAAATCTCAAGTTTGTGATTTTTTTTTACTGAAGTTTTAGCAGCTCTATGTCCAGCCAGCATGGCCATTTAAGGCCACACATTCCCACTTTACACAAGCTTGTTCCTAGCCCTCAGCTTGTCCAGGGAGACACAATCCTATGATCTCCACCCGGACGCCGTAACATCTGAGGCAGGCTGGACCTTCGTGACACGAGGGAACTTTCTGAGTCCTTGAATTATATAGCCAGATATTCCCGATCTCTGAATACATGGAGACCAATAGCATCCTACCCCAGCGCCTAACAGTCACAGTGTCCCACACAGTATCTTCTGATAACTCAATCAGTCCGGGGTTGACTCTGTTGACTTAGGAGGAATCAGTGGGATATAGAGTATGGCATGCCTGTTTCAGTTGGGGTTGCTGTGGCTGTGATGAACAGCATGTCCAAAAGCAACTTGTGGAGGGAAGGGTTTATTTCACTTACACTTCCATATCACAGTTCACCGTGGAAGGACGTCGGGCAAGGAACTCAGAGCAGAAAGAAGAAGCAGGAGGTTATGCCGAGGCCGTGGAGGGGTGCTGCTTACTGGTTTCTGCTCTGGGCTTGCTCGGTCTGCTTTCTGACAGCACTCAGAACTAAACAGCTCAGGAGTGGCACCACCCGCAATGGGCTGAGCCCTCAGATGATGCTCCTTAAAGAAAAAAAGAAAAAAACAAACAAAAAACCTCTACATAGGATCTTTGTAGGCTTGAATATTTCACACATGGAGGCTGAGTATCTGGTCTCAAATCCCTCACTGACCCAGTTCTTTTGTGTTTTATCCTTTGATTGGATGTCATCAAGGGGGATCACCCACAGCCTCTTTTCTAACTGAATTGCTGCCATTCCCAGGTGAATCTCCACCCAGCTTTGTGTTTTCACATAGAATGAAAGCCTTCAGGAAGCCCTGTACCTCAGGTCCCGGTGCTTGATAACTGTCTGTGAGAGACTGTATCCTTCCCGACTTCCAAGGATGCCCCACGTGGGTAAGCAGCTACATCGGGGTAAGGCCTCCTTGCTTAGCAGAATCAGGAAGATGGTGTATAGGTCTCACCACACAGTGCCATCAAGAGCAAGCCGAGCTCACCTTGCAGCTCCTGTTGATAGGAACAGTCTCAGGCCTGCCTGGAATGATCCATGGAACGTTCATTCTTTTGGTTTCTGCAAGTAGCTCATCTGTCAAACCAGGCCTTCTCTGCCGAGTTTTAAATCCAATTTGGATTTAGATTCCTCCGGGAAGAGAGGTCGATCCTGAAAAGGCGTGCTAACAAGGCCCTGTGTTTCCACACATGCAGGGCGTTGTCAAATTGAGCAGCGGCTTCAGTAGAAAGTCAACACAGTTTAGTGTGAAGAAGAAAGCCGAAAAACAAACAACAAATGAAACACCGTGAAACCTGCCTCCAAGTATGAAACGAAAGTCTGTGGAATTCAAACGTGCGAGCATGTTTTCATTTGTGTGTCTACAAGAAAGGAGACTCCAAATGTTTTTATTTACAAAAATAGCCAGAGTGTAAAGAAATATAGGATGCTTCAAACATTCTTTTGTAATTGTATATATGAATGTGTTGTGTGTGACTATTTGTATATATAAATATATTAGCATATTGTTTACCGAATATGTCATTATTTAGGGATATGTATGAGCTAAAAGAACATATAAGACTACGATGGAATGAACACTAACTTTTGTACTGAGGAACTAGGTTTGAAGGATCTCAGGCAATCCTATTTTTCTGAATTTCCTGTCCAGTTCCAGACAATTTAAAAGGTCTTTAAAGTCAGTCAGGCTCATCGAAGTTATGACCAGTAGAGGGGATAGTCTAAATATATGCGTAAGTGCAACTGCTATTTTCAATCGCTCTTACGATCATTGTGAGTATCTTATCAAATAAACAGCTGTTTTCGCAAGGTCTGTAGACCGCACTCTCTGAGTGTTATACAAAGAATCCTCACAGAAATCAGACCCATTTCCATCTACGAGATTTTTAATATGAATAGTCACCAACTTGGTCAAGTTTTTCATATTAGTAGCCTAAATTTAGGTTTAGTTATTGAGTGCACGTTTGTGATGTGTTTAAGGATGGAGTTATTTTAACTTACATCTTTTATAGAAGAATGAAAGGCGGTATCTGAAAACAGTTCAGGTCATGTGACCCTGGGGGTGACGTGGCGCCATTCTGGTCCCTCTCTCACTTTCAATGACAGTTTTGTCACGTGCAAAGTCTCATGAGTAATTGGAACTTCCAGAATCGGGAGTCCCAAATTCTACCTTGTTTCTGTTGCTGAAATCTAATCAGTAAAATGTGTGTCCCAGGGTAGGTATGTGAGTCAAAGAGCTGCTGAACCGCTATCAAGGAATGCCTTGGGCTTTGGGTTGATTTGTGATCTCTAGCCTACAATGCTTTCAGTTACATCATTCCTTTCCAGGGGAGAAAAATAAGTTGCTGATGCCGAGTGCAGAGCAGATACAGGAATGATGGGAAGCCACTTACGTCACACAGTAAAGGGTTGAGGGCTTGGAGAGGTCTACAATATAGATTACCAAGTAAGTTTTAAAGTTGGGTATATATATATATATATGTGTGTGTGTGTGTGTGTGTGTATATATATGTGTATATATGTATGTATATATATATGTACACCTATCACAAATATAAATTTGTTAACTTGAAATTAGACACACAGAAAGATATGAGAGAGACACCTATTTTATGTGCATGCCTTTGAAAATGAGGGGAAATGTTTAGACAAGGTGCTAGCATATCTTTGGGAAGGAAAATCCGATTTACTGAAATGAACGCCACATTGGTATCCAGATTTCCTAAATGCTATACAATCTGATGACTATTATTGTATAATTACAAATCAGATGCATAGTTTAAATAAATTGTTATCTATAGCAATAAACTTTAAAAGCATAAAGGCAGAAATTTTATCATAAGAAAAAAGCAAATTGGAAGTACTAATTCTAGAAGAGATTCAAATGTGATGAAGTGCATATTTTCATGACTTAGTGAGTTTTGAAGTTCGTAGAGAAAAAACACAGAGAACAAAAGAAAAACATTAAATAAAAAGAAGGCAGGAGTAAGAACTCCAGCAAATGAAGAGACTAAGCAGGAAAAGGTACTGAAATGTTTCTTAACCAGACTTAGCCATATTTTCCTCCATATTAATTTAGACTGGTTTGTTTTGTTTTTTTAACAAGGTGCGTTGGTCTTGGGGACGCTTTCACTTTCCAATGTAATGGATGCATTCATTCAAAACTCAAGGGCTTTATGAAAATGGACAGCTGGGCACTCAATGTTTTATCTATTTTTATTCATGTGGTATACAAAACTCAAATAAGGCATATCTTAACATCACCAGCAAAAATAAAACAATATCCAGAGTTTTACTATTTTTTTAAAACTTGTATTTAAAAATTACATAATTTAAAAAAGATACTTTCACTAGGAGAATGAGGGTTTTTTTTAAATAAAACATTCAAACGACATTTCTTTTTGTTGTGGAGATGATAAAAATAAATATGGCCACTTGAAAAGTCTCCTACTTGCTTGCTAGATCTTTATTTAAGGATAATTTTTGTACGATTAATATGAAAGAGAGATAGGTCATTGACCCTAATAAGAGCTCCTTGATTGGTCCCTGATAATTCTTTTTATCATTAATGAATACAAAATGTGGAGGAGGGGAGGTGGAGTTACATATGGTGTCAATACACGTTAATTAAGCGCCATAATTCTCCTTTTCCTTAAGTAGCTGCGTTAAGACAAGTTTCCCTTCAGAGAAATTTTCTTTTTCTTTTTTTTCTTTTTGGAGATTTTTTTCCCCTTTTTCTTTCTTTTTTTTCTTTTTCCCCTTTCCAGCAGTGCCAAGGAACACATATGTGGGCTTCCACTGCCCCCTCTTGGAATCTGGTGGAAGTTCTGGTGTTTACCCAACGTTTAGGATCAGGGGCGGGCATTCCTTAGTTGTTTTTAATATAAATCTTAAGTAAATGATAACCAGAAAAGTTTCAAAGTTAAGGAAGGGTTGCATACGGTCCAGATGCACAATATTCACCTAAAATCGTCTTATGTGTGAAAAACAAGTTTTGATAATAACAAGGTCTTTCGAGGTCAATATTATTTTTTGAAAACCCACTGAAACAGAAAAAAAAAAGACTTTAAAGAGTATCTTGGTAGGGTGACAACGAGGCTTTTCTCCTTTGTTAGGAACTGAATATAAAACATATAATCCAGGGAAAATAATTATAATATCATGGTGGTGTATACGAAAATAACAAGACTAAACTGTATTTAAATTTGAAATGTATTAAAACCAGGAGTTAATTATTTCTGCGGCTTTTGTAGAATTAAATCCAATATTTGACCTGTTTTCAGTGAACAGCATTGGGGATGGATGGCTTTGATCTAGGAGCAGGTGGTCATTTGCCTGCCCCGAACACAAATCCTCCACAAATATACAATAAGAAGTGACCCGGAAAAGGCACCTCACAGGGTTGTACATAAGTGACCAGAGGTGGATTCAGAAGTGCCCAGAGTTATCTGGCCGGAGTCTTTGTCACTGATTGGATGTCAGTTTTTAATTTGTCGGATAGTGCTTTTCAACTAAATCCTAAAAATCCCCCCTCCCTTTTCAACATCTGGTTTAGCAATTCCTTGAGAGACAAAACAGTCCTTTCTCTCTCATCCCATCTATTAAAATGTACCTAGGTCCTGAGACAGAAATGAATAACCATGTCAGAACAAAATAAGTTTACTCTAAAATTCTGCTAGAAATAAACCCAAATGCCCTCAAATCAAAATATTACAAAATATTAGATTAGGACAATCTTCAACAGAACAACTGATGGAAAATTAGCGTAGTTTCCTGTTATGCCCCATGAAGTCATTTGTTACATCAAAATGCATGAAATATTATAAGTTCAATTTGCTTACTTGAAGCAAAAAAAATCATTTAAAATCTGTTAAATATTTTATTTTATAATAAACTACTTTAGGCATGAGTCCTGTAAGGATGTCCAAACAATACCAACCAACCAGAGTTGTAAGGGGTTTTGAGCCGGATTTATCGATAACTATTAGAGTTGCTACACAAGAGTCAGTGTCTCTGATACGTTTGATGATACCAGCACACTTAACTTTAGAGAACTCATCAACAGCTTACTCCTTTTGCAATCTCTGGATCACGACAGAATAGCCTAAACAGTCCAAGTCACCCTTTTTAAATGAACAGAGGCTTTCATATTTGTTTATTATGCATACATATTTCTTTATTATATGTGTATTAGGTTCTGGTATTTTGCAGATAAAAAAGCATACCCTCTCCTTTCTCTGTGTGTCAGTATCTGTTTCTGTCTGTCTCTCTCTCTCTCTCCCCTTCTCCTACTCATCCTTCTCTGTCTCGCAGTCTTTCTTTCTCTCTGCCCCCACCCTGTGTATAAGTGTCTCCTTCTATGCTCTAGTCTGACTTTGAACTAGAGATGTTTCCACCCTAGCCTCACAAAAGTTGAGAATAAGAATGTGTGTCATCAATGAATGACTAACAAATTATGTCCTTGATAGGCATCGTTTCCAATAATTAAAAAATACTTTATTAACTAATAAAGAGTTTCGTATATTGCATTTTGATATTAACCCTCCTCTTCTAAAACCCCACTTCCATGCCTACCAGTCTTTGTTTTCTCATACCATATTTTTAAGTCCACTGTGGCCAGTTTGTTCTGCCAGGGACATTTATGGCAGGGTGGGCCACCTACCAAGGATTACAACCTTAAAAGAAAACTGTCTCCTCCTTTGTGCTTTCTTTCTTTCTTTCTTTCTTTCTTTCTTTCTTTCTTTCTTTCTTTCTTTCTTTCTTTCTTTCTTTCTTTCTTCCTTCCTTCCTTCCTTCCTTCCTTCCTTCCTTCCTT
>JAQHUG010000141.1:1816815-1835549 GCA_028555095.1 Dicrostonyx torquatus | reverse complement strand
TCCTCCTCCTCCTCCTCCTCCTCCTCCTCCTCCTCCTCCTCCTCCTCCTCCTTTTTCTTCTTTTTATGCAGCCATCAGTTACCAATAGTTTCTTGACTAAGGATGTGACATCAGTGACATCAGGAGAACCTCTGCTCTCCATGCTAGGATTTGGCTGCTAACATGTCCACATCACTATTTCATTTTGCACAGGAGCAAACAGATATTCTCAAAAAGGAAGTGGTCTTTTACTGAACTTTTCAGACTAACCTTTTCATACTACATTTTTCCTGCTCAGTTTCGTTTTGTCTCTTGGGTTTTCACTCTAAAATTTCATATTCCCTCCTTATCAAAGGAACGGAAAGAAGTTTTTTTGTTTGTTAAACTTTAAAAATGCAATAGCTTCAGGAAAACCAACAGATCATTGAGAGGTCTTCTAGGTAAGATCCCGTGTAAACCAGTGAAGGAGGAGTTCAATGTAGCCAGGTTAAACTCAATACCCTCTAAGTTTATGTTTCAGTGTTCTCTATTGGCTGTGCTGGTTGGATGGTGTCATTGTGGGTCTTGCTGTATTTCCTGCCCTGGGAAAGTCTACTTTTCTCCTTCAAAGCGCGCTCGCATACACTCACACACACACACACACACACACACACACACGCATGAAATTTTTTATTACTGTTTTTATGCATGTGAGTGTTTGCTCTCCTGTATGCAGGTGTACTGTTATCAAGTGGAAACCAGATGAGAAAATCGGAACTAGAATTAGAGTTACAGACAGTGAATCACAGCATGAGTGTCTGGAATCAAGGTCCAGTCCCCCACAAGAACAGTAAGTTCTCTTAACAGGCAGGTTATATCATTAAACCCAGGATGGACTCTATGCCATTTCAGAAATCTTAGCATCGTGCTGGTATGTAGAGCAAACCTTGAGTCTTAGCACTTGGTGGGGCAGATGCAGAAAGACTTTTGTGATTTTGAGGACAGTCCGTTCTGATCCACAGAGTGAGCTCCAGGACAGCCAGAGCTAAACCATGAAACCATATTGCAAAAACAAAAACAAATTCAAAAAGCACTAAAGGAACCTTAGAATCATTCTGAATCACATCGAGCCACTGTGTGCATGCTTCGTGTTTACAGCTGAGGTGCTGACGTGTTTGGCAGCAGCATTTGTTAGTTACCTGATTCTTTGCTGGCCTCCCCCGGATTCCTGAGTGGGGTTGGGGATCTGAGACCCAAGAGTAGGGAAGGTGCCTTCTGGAACCATTGATTCAGGAACAATTCTTTGGTTTCCTTTTTTTTCTGATAGAGCTTTGTGTTTCTCAAAACTTTTACTATCTATTTGTAGAATATAATGTGTCTTGATTGCAACACAACTTTATGGAGCCTACCATGTAGACCATTAAATCTACATAACATATCATTGCAATTACCCATAGCAGCAGACCCTTAGTTTACAAACATTAGTGCAATTTTTAAATTGGTTGAAATTAGGAAAGGCAGGCAACTATGTTCATGGGGCTCATTTTGAGCAACAAATTCATTTAAATTTCAGAAGTGGATATTTTTATGTCTGCCTTATTATTCATGATACAATTTAAACCAGACATACTTTTTATCCTTAAGCATATTTTTATTATAAAATACATTTCACGTAATTGTACCTTTAAACTGTTAATAATTTAACAAAACATTGCAAAAAATTTAAGCCCTTAACTGTGATAAGTTTAATTCTTTTAAAGTTTCAGTTTTTACAGCACAAGAGAAGTATAGTTAGCTTTTACAATATGAAACAGAACTCTTAGTAATTCTATTGCTGGAAAAATATATAAGTACAGTAAAACCACATTAAATGGGAATAATATTAAAGTTTAAAAACTGTTTCCAGCCTGATAACGCGGGGATGTTTATTCTGGTCTCACTAGAAGGAACATTATTACAGCAAATAAATCATATAACTAATATACTTACCTTTCTAAGAAACTGTAATATGTGCACATGCATGTGTGTGTACATGTGTTTGTGTGTGTACACATGTGTGTGTGCACATGAGCTCGCGTTATGGGTACATGTCTGTAGGTGCTTATGTGTCAAGTGTTTGCATGCTGAGTCTAGAAGAGGATACTGAGTGTTCTTTCTCTATGTTACCTCTATTCTCTTGAAACAAAGAATGTCACTGAACCAGAGCTAGGCTAGTGAGTCATGAATCCCCAGAGATCTTCCAGACTGCTCCTCATCCCAACCCTGGGTTTATGGGTATTCAGCACCATGCCTGATATTTTATTTGGTGAGTCTGGATTTGAACTCAGTTCTTCCTGGTCACATATTAAGGATTCTTACCCTCTGAGTTATTTTCCCAATGCCTTTATCCAATATTTTGTGCCTGGTATTAATGACTCTGTGTTGACGAAGCCAACTTTTAAACTGACAGACTCTATCCTTTTTACAAGGCTCAAGACATGGCTCAGTCGGAAAAAAAGAAAGAAAGGAAGGAAGGAAGGAAGGAAGGAAGGAAGGAAAGAAAGAAAGAAGGAAGGCAGGCTAGATGGCTGCATAAGCTTGAAGACATGAGTTCAATCTTCATGACCCATCTGGAAGGAGGAGAAAACAGATTCCTGCAAGATATGCTTGATCTCCACAAATGTTGTGGCATCCCCCAACATAAAGAAATTAATTTAATCAAGACTTATTTAAAAATGACTTATATTTATATATTATCTGTCTTAAGAAGAACTGTTTTTGGTTCAAGGAGTTGAAATTCTCCCAGTCTTTAAAAACAGCACAGATTATTGATTCAAAGGTACTCAGCTGTTGCATTGACCAATTCCATGTTTTTCCATTGTTAGCACGGTAGCTGGGATTTATAAATACACTACAATCCAGGCGTTAAATCTCAAAACCTCTGAGATGTGTGCATGAACTTTTGAGAAATTAGCAGGAGGACACGTGTTCAGGACAGGTGAGCTGCATAACAGAATAGCTATTTCTTAAGTTCACCAAACAAACTTTTTTTTTAGCAGTTATGGAAGATTTTTAAAACAAGGAAATTTCATTTTCTAAACGGTCTCCATGGTTTTATTTTGTTTGTTTTATACGTTGGGTAGCACATGGGTTGAATTATCTGCGAGTAGAGGAAATGAAGATGGTAGCAATCCAGTAATTCCTCTTCAGTGAAGAGCATTTATAATCCACCAACCGTGGGGTTCAATTTCTTCCTCATTAGAACCAGCAGAGAAGGGCGATGGGAAGAGGGGGCTGGGACAAGAACATTGCATCTCATTCTTAAGCATCGTGGTATTTTTCTTGAAACAGAAGGTAGTAATCAATGAAAGTTGTTCAGTGTGGCTCGGCTCCCATAATACTTTCCTGGTGTTAGCCTAACCACTATTGCTAGGCAATATTTTTGCCTCCCTTTATTTCTCCTTCTTTTCTTTCTTTTAAACCATAGTAGATTCTTTAAGGTCACATCTGTTAGGGCACATAATGGTTTTTAATCACACCTCCCTAAATGACGAGAACACACGTATGTGTCAGGAGCGGCACTTAAGCTGAAGCCTGATCCCTGTCGTAGGATGTTGGAGTGGTGATTTTCTGGGGGGTTAAGGCAGAGACCTCTACTGAACCCACACTAGTTGATATCCAGCTGAACAATCAAACACAGGCAAACCCCCGGCAGGAGCAAGCCTTCCTTCCCAGAGGAGGCTGGCGGGGAAACACAGTTTCAATTTTAGGGAAGCAATGAAGGCTACAATAATATATTATCTTTACAGAGCCTTGTCTTCAATTCCAAACCCCTTTCATGTATCTTAAATCCACATCAGATCAGTTTCAACCAAATTATGTGGGCCCATTCACAGTGCGATGCTTTTTTCCCATCAAATTCAAATTAGGTGTTAAAAGCAAATTTTCCTACTTTTTTAACTTATAGTTAAGCAAAATCATTGATGATGTGCTGCTGACTTTATGAATATAACTCGGAACAAAATCACACACTGCAGGGCCTAGCTAAGTATCTCCTACTAAGTTCCAGCAGGTGTTTTCTTCTAGAGGCACAGAGACAAAAGGAACCAATACTTATTTAGAAATTTGTTTTATCCAATAAACACCATTGTTATAGGCAGTGGGGAATATAGCTACAAACAAGAAGGATTTTGATATCACGAGGCATCTGATTTCTGTCTTGGTAGAAATAAAATAGATAATGTGAGATTATGGTCAAGGAGACAGTCTAGAGAAATGGAGAGATGTAGCTGGAACGATGGAAGACGGCACTCATGTGTCTCGAGGGAAGATACGCAAAAGTGACGTTTGCACTGAGATGTAGAAGACAATAAATGATCAAGCTTGAGACATCTCAGGAACGAAAGGAAGAGCAAAGCTTACCAGCCCCGAGCAGCATGCCAGAGGAAAAAAAAAAACTCAAAAGCTCCATGTGGCTGGGTAAGGGACAGGCAGCTGAGCTCTAGTTTACCTGGAGTATTGAAAGTCATAGTTACTGTAGTTACTGGGCTCTTTGCATTTCTTTATTGGGTATTTTTTTTTTGTAATTTGCTTGTTTCATTTTTCCTTTTTTTTTTTTTGTACTTCCAGTGGGAGGTGGGAATTGAACTGAGGTTCCATGGTCATCATCGTGACATCACAGTCTTCGTGTAGACCTTCAAAGACAATTTAACAGGATCCATTGCTTAACTCACCTGATTGCAATATTCTATATTATCTACAGGCAATTTGAGGTGCTCACAGGTGAATTTAGTTCTTCTACACTCTCAAACATGTACACTGTACATTTTGTATATTCTTCCTCCCACTGTCTCCACTTCCTTCCTGCTTCTAGCAGCCTCCCTTCCTTATGCGATTTTTATAAATTCCTTTTTAGCTTTGGTTTCATTTAAGGGTCCTCTAGAGTTTAGTCAAGACAGTCTTGTACGACCCCAAGTTTGAAACTGACCATACGAGCCTGCTGCGTTCACAGCTATTTTATACAACTTGATGGCATGCCTTCCTCTCTCCTGGAATTTTGTTGTTTACTAGGTGATGGAGAGAATGTGATATGACTCCATGGGTCCCTGACTCTCCTTGCCTGAGTGTTGGAAGGGCTCTAGTAGACTAGTGCCATAACAAATGGCCACTGTGAGTTCATGGATCCTGTGGCCATATCTCATTTAGAAGACAGTAATCTGCAGCCTTCTTCCAACCCTGCTGCTCCTACTCAGCTTATTTTATCATTTACCTACATAAATCTGATAACAAGCTCTCATGAATCATAGTCCCTAGCACCAACAGTAATTTTAAAAAGTCACACTACTTACTCATTAAATTAATTAGATTTGAATAACATGTATAGTTCCTAACATTACAGGAAAATAAATTAAAAATACATTACTACTTAAAAGGATTTCTGAGAAATGTGGTAATATATTGCTGAGAAAAGACACCAAATTCCGAAAAAAGATAAAACATCTTTAAGATGAGTGCTTTTGGTGGACAATTGAACAACACAGCATCAGATATTTAAGGCTCTAATGGGAAAACATGAGCATCCTATTGGCATAAGTTCATAGTTAACTACATCGTGAATATCAATCTGCTTTTCTTGCACTGCCATGTGCTCTAGTTTGCCTTCTGCTACTAAGATAAAATATTTTAATCAAAAGAGACTTTGGGAACAAAGGTGGTTATTTCAGCTTACAAGTTACGGTGGATCATGGAGGGAAGCCAGATCACAGTCAAGCAGATACCTGAAGTCAGGAACTAAAGCAGAGACCATTGAGGATCAGTGTTTGCTGGCTTGCTCCATTCTGTTTCTTATACAGCCCAGGCCCATCACCCTCAGGATGATTCCACCACTAACAGTGGACTCTGTTCTCTCATACCAGTGCTCTGTGCTCTCACATCAATTTACAATAATAATAATAATAATAAATAGTAATAATGACGATGAAGATTCCCAAAGAACTATCCACGGGGTGCTCTGGTGGAAGTAATTCTTCAACTGTAGCTCTTCTTCCCAGGTGTGTCAAGTTGACAAACTAAGATTAGCCATCACATCATAGAAAGAAATTCTGAGAGGATCCTTAAATGTTAAAACACAAGAGGAAGGAATTACTAACAGCCTCCGCAGCAGGTATGTGAGGAGTGCAATGAGGTCTCTCTTTGGAGGGAAAAAGATTTATCTTAGATATGAACCTGAAGTCACACCGGTAGTCTTGTTGGGGGCTGGGAAATATTCCAAGTAGAACAAAATGCCAGGCAAAGGATAAGCAGAAATTTCTCTGTGATGGGCCGTCAGGCACATTAGGAAAAACACACAATAAGCATATGGGCACAATATTGTAAGAAGACATGTAGACATGTTATGTTATGTAAACATTATCTAATACGAAATCTATCCTTTTGCTTGTTCATTAAAGAACCTAAAAGGAAAACTTGCTAAAATGTCTTTTTTAGCCTAAAACCCATGTTCAAAGTGAGATGTTCTCTGGAGTAATTTATTTTTCCATATCAATAGATTTTCCCCTATGATGTCAAAATACACTGAATATGCAAAAGATACAGAGAAATTTTATTTCTACTGACTTTATCAACTTTCATCTGTATTTACATATATCATAAATAGACAGGAAAACATGAAGTTTCATAGTTTCCAATGGATAGTGTAACATGTCGAAAATTTTTATTTTACCTAATGTAGTAATGAGAGGGAGCTCTGTCCCCGCCGAGGAGCGGGCTGTGGGGGCTGCATTCCACTCCCAGCTCCCAGCCGGCTCCCATCCACTGGCCTGCTTTCGGCCCTGGCTAGCTTATACCTGGAATAATTACACACAAACTGTATTCATTTAAATACTGCCTGGCCCATTAGTTTTAACCTCTTATACATATTAGTTTAACCCATTATCTAGTCATCTGTGTATTACCCCATGGTCACGGCTTACCGGGAAGATTCTAACCAAAGTCTATCTTAGGCTGGAGAAACATGGCATCTGCCATACTTCCCTTCTCCCTAGCCTTCTGTTCTGTCTACTCCGCCCACCTAAGGGCTGCCCTATCAAAAAGCCAAGGCAGTTTCTTTATTGAATCAATGAAAACAACAGAAATACAGAAGGAGCCTCCTACACCAACCTAAAATTCTCATTATAAGGCAGACAAGATGGCACAGTGGGTACTTGTCACCAACCCTGATGACCTGGTTCATACCTTGGACTCAAATGGTGGAAAGAAAAAAACTACTGTCACGAGTTGTTCTCTGATTCCCACTCATACCCTGTGGCATTTATACATGCCCATAAATACATGGACATGTACATCAATATGCACACACACACATACGCACACACACACACACACATTTAATGGGAGTGTAATGAAATAATGGAATATTATTGCAAGATAATATACAGGTAATTTGAGTCATCAAATGGACTAAAACTTCTAAACAACACTTCAAAAATCATATTATTCAGAAAAGAAAAATTCGTACAGTAGTTTTATATCCAAGATGGAAAAATTTACATATTGCTAGAATATGCAATGAAATATTCATTATGAAGAATTTATTTTTGAAGACTTAATTATTTTTATGGATTTTGTAAACCTCAACATGCATCTCAATACCAAGTTTTAAATTTTTATATTCTAATGGATCCAACATCTACTGTTTTTGCTGCCACAGAAAATCAAAGAATGAGGGATATGCACATAAACTATGATTCTTTTTTCTGATTCATACAATGGAATGATTTGCTTTGTGAGGTTTTGGTTTGGTTGGTTGTTGTAAGTGGGGGGGAGGTGTGGGTTGTGTTCCCGGCACCCAGCTCCTAGTCCCCAGCCGCCGGCCCGCTCAGCCGCTGGTTGCTTGTTTATGCCCGAAATAACCACATGAGAACTGTATTCATTTAAACTCTGCCTGGCCCATTATCTCTAGCCTTTTCTTGGCTAGCTCTCACATCTAAACTAACCCATTATAAAAGTCTATAAGTCACCATATGGTGACTTACCGGAAAAGTCTAACCTGCATCCATCTGCGGCAGAAGCTCATGGCGTCTGGCTCACTTCCTTTCTTCTCCTCAGAACTTCCGTTCTGTCTACTCTGCCCACCTAAGGGCTGACCTATCTTATAAGCCAGGCAGCTTCTTTATTCAACCAATAAGAGTAATACAAAATATAGAAGAACACTCCCACATCAGTTGGTTTTGGTAAAATAGCCAGCATATGATTTACTAACAGTAACTGTGAATCTACCAGTATGTTGGAACTTCTCATTTTGGAGATGAAACCCAAGAATCTAAGGAAGTGATGGACAACCAACCTCAGCCAATCAGAATCTCTGATTGCTAAGACAAACTATTCACTTTATTTGAAACTGTGCATGCCTTGGGTTGCATTCATGTTTCATCAATTATGTGAAAATATTTATATGCTTCTAACTTAAGTGGAGAAAATAGAATACGTCTACTTCAGATGTGATTTGAGAGGAAAGATGAGGCCACCTCAGCAGTCTGAAGAGGGCAGGAAAAAAAAGACACAGTGCCACACACATAGGAAACCAAAGCCAAGTCAAATTGAAGGAGGCTACTTTGAGAAAGACAAGTGACAGGCTAGTGATTTTAGGAGCTGTCCTGGTGGCTAGATAGGCATCCGGAATCTTCTGGGTGCATTTTTTTCACATGATAGCCTCTAAATAACCTTTAATTTTTTTCGTTAAAATCTCTATTGTAATGGGGAAAAATTGAGGAAGACACTTATTAAAAGGAGGCAGCCGCACATGTGGTGGTATTTTTACAGCCATTCAGTGTGTTGATATAAAGTAATACATTTGAGTCAAACATCATCTGGGTGAGTAGTTAAAGTGAAAGGCGATCTCACAGCACTGTGGCCTGACTGGCTGTCCAATTAGCAAAACGATTAGCCAGGCTAATATCAACAGACTCATTCCTGTGTCAATTTGACAGTTATATTGCTACACAGATTTTAGTCTTTCCCTGGGGCCTGACTGTGATCTGTATGAGTATGTCTTTAATGAAGTACGACACATCAGATTTCTGCTACAGACATCCGTAGACTTTTTGTATTACACTAAACACTTGAACACGTTTCCAAGGCTTTATCTTGGAAAACAATTTGAACAGAATCAACCTATCTTCAGGTTGTCTTCTTGTCACCCTGTAACATAGAAGACTTGTTTCTATAGAAGACAAATTACCAATCTATAGCAAATTATACTGAACATGATGAATATTTGTGTCCTTGTGTTTATAATGAATAAGAAAAGTGCTATAGAAGCTCTTTAACTGATATTTGAATAGTAAACTGTTGTACAATGCCTGCATTCAGTCCAACTGTGAGAAGAAAACCATGGCATCATGTTTGGAGGGCTGCAGTTATTGCAAAGAATTTCCTCACCGACACATTTGCTACAAATAAGTTTCATAGGATAGTCTTTAAATAATTTGCATCTTTTCTAACCACAAACTTGGATAAAGTGAATTTTTATTTTGATTTCTCCTCAACTTCTGTAAGATTGTAGAATGGAGTTATAAATGAAGAAAAATAGATTCTCCAGTTGCATTAATATTTTTCACAAGTATGCAGTCAGATGTTTGGCAAGAATACATATCACATTTATGTGGTGGGGAGAGAATTGTGGGATGTTTTTGTATGTTTTAACCAACTTGAAGATTCTGTTGTAGTTTTTATTAAGGTTCTCAAAATGAGTTGGGGCTTAGAAAAGTTCCATCACCATATTTTGGGCAACCTACCACACAAAAGTCAGATTTCAGAAGAAAGCATTGTAGAGGTCTCCCATTTTCCTCTGAGGACAGAAGTACCTAATATGTAGCATTCATCACTTCTCCTCCTTTTGCATCTATTTTCAAGATGACACAAAAAAGTCAGTGACTGACTACTGGGAAAGAAAAGATTGTACATTCAGGCTCTCCCAGTTCATTAGATGGGAGCTTGCTACCCATGTTCTCTCATGCTTTCATTTCCTTCGTCAACTCTATTACTTTCTATCTGTCTGTCTGTCTGTCTGTCTGTCTATCTCTCTATCTATCTGTCAATCATCTCTTCATTTCCCTCCTTCACACCTTCAGGTACAGGAGTGGCAACAACATCCAGTGTAAAAAGGACATACAGAAACATAGAAAATTTTCTCATGGCAAAAAGAGTATAAAATAAGTGATATTAATAACGAGTGATTGTTAATCGTACATAATGCAACATAAAAACCTTACACATCTTACATGATGGAGTTGTTGCACATAATTTTGAAATGATAGATTTATGTTGCTGAATTATGATTGATTATACATGAAAACAAATGCCTTCCAGTGGGATCCTGTGGTAGAGTACAACTTTACACACCTTTGGCTGCTTTTCTTTTTTTAGAGAAAATACATCCATCTCTATAGCATTTATGTCTTACGTGGGTTAGTCTGAGAATATTTAGAAAACACAAATTGAAAAAATAAATGTCTATAAACACAATATACAAAATTGAATGCTTGAAACAAGAAATTTCTATAAACATACCATAAAAACAGCAATGAATGCTAATTTTGAACTCTATTTTTATAATTGCATAAGTACATATGCATCTCTACAGACATATATAAACAATAAACAAATGAATGGATGTATATTTCAGCCTATAGAAATTTCCATATCTTCTACAATATAATTTAGACTTTCTTTTACCTAGGAGAGACAGCTTATATTTTACAGAGCTTTGAATTCATGGGAGTGTATGAAAATCATATTTTAATATAAAATGTATTCTTACTTATTATTTCAAATGAATCCATTATTGGGAATTATTACTCAGTTATTTTGAAAAATATTGTAGATTTTAATATTTGGGGTTGCATCCAGTTGATTGTCAGCATCCCAAACTTCCCCTTTATCAGTGATCACTGAGCTCAGAAAATTCAGTACACATATTAAGGGAATACCTGTTAAAGTTACGTGTAGGATGTTCTCCAAGTAGCTCTTACATGTCAAGCACTCAGTATATGGTAAGTCTTTGGAAAACTCTTCTGCTCAAACTACAGATGACTGAAGACTGTTTTCTGCATAAAAATGCAAATTTATTGATTTGTTTATTGATTTTCTTCTCGAATCTTTTCAGAGGGTGGGGATATTTTAAGCAGATTTGATATGTGCTCATTGTCATTATTGTGATCTTTATGGAATTTATTTTGTGTCCTAACTTCATGATCATTTACCATATTTATCAGGCAACACACATGGTCACTCTGAAGTATTTTGGTCCTTTGAACAAAAAAAAAAAAAAACAGTGATTTTTTTAGTGTTTCATTTAAAAGTTTGGAGAAGGCTATTTATAAACTTTTCCTTCTACATTCAAACTTGTATTTTTCAACAACCTTTATTTCCACCTGATTTAAACTTGACCTCAATAAATAACATCGATGAGTTTTAAGCAATGAGAGATCTTGCGCATGCCAATCAGCAGTGTCTCAGAGTTAGACTCATTTACACAAAACAGGATTCCACTTAGTCTATGGCTGATTTTATTTTGTGAATGATCAATGCGAGAACTCACAGAATCCTAAGCGGCACTCAAGTCCTTTTGAACAGAGTTTTCCCCTAAAGTAGTTTTCCTTTGGGCTGAGTTGGCAGAGATAACTGCATATATCTTAGCTTTCTCAGACAGTGATCAAAATGTACTCTTAAAAATAGCCCATAATTCACAGCCTAGGTCTTATTTAGAAGCCAGAATAATATATTTCATTGTTAGGTAACAAAAATCTACATTGTTTAAAATGTCTGTAATTTGAGTTCTTTCCCCCCTTTCTCAAAGTGACATTGACTGAAACCTCTCCATAAAGAGAATTAGCTTCTAGTTCAAATGCATACCCCTTCATTTCCTCTAATTTTATACAATGTAAATAAATACTCTGTAATGTTCAGAGGCTACTGGAAAATGCTGAATGCCTGTCATGTGTTCTAAATAAGGCCCCATCGAATAAAGAAAGAATTACCTTTGAGCTAAGAAAAGTAATAGTTGTTAAGGACAAAGGTCAAAGAGAGCAAGTGGGCTTTTTCCTGTGTTTGTCTGTGAGGATAAACATATGGAGGAAAATGTTCTACTATAAAAGAATTTAAACAAAGCAAAGGTCTTCAGAAAACAGATTGCCATGCAAAGTTTGTTTAAACTTAAGACTCCCACATGGAATTAGACAAGTTAGACTGCACTGAATTCAATGAATAATTCCATTCCAATAGCACCCACTTTCCTTTAATTTCTGTGAATAATGTTTGGAATATTTGTGCCCAGTAGAATATGAGACATTTCAACATCAGCAAGTTGAGCACAAATTATAATATCCTGAAGAAATAGATCCCAAACTTTGACTGGTCAGATTTAAGTAGATTCAAAACAATGTTGAAGGTGTATGTGTGAGGTGGGGGGGGGGATCTGAGGTTGTACTAAGAAAAGAAAACACAAAAATCAAACAAGTGTACAGTACAAATTAAAATCATATGAACTCTTTATTTCAAAATTAGGTCTGTAGGAAATGCTTTATACAATTCTTCCAATGTCTCTTAGATACACGGAAAGCAAAATACACACGCTAGATTATCACCTTAGGCATACTGAGATTTTCTGTTTGGAGTCAGTAATAAAAGTATTTCTCGAGGAATACCATGCCTTTTTTGTTGTAGATTTGTTTTGAATCAGGAATTGTTTATTTATTTGTTTCTAATACAGTATAATCATTTGGGATATTGGCCAACCTTTACCTTGAGGGCACATAGTTAAGTAGAACTCTTTGGGTAGCCAGACAACATCCACAGATTAGAAACTCCTCAATTAAAACTTAAAATTTTCTGAAAGCATCTGGCAGTAGTAGCAGTTAAAAGTAAATATAGCATTATGACTAAATATAATTATAATATACAATATACAAGATAAGATATATGATGTCTGATATATAATATATGATATAATATGTGTTATACATATGCTACTCACAGGCACACAAACTTTTAGAATAGGAACCAATTTTAATATGCCATTCAAGAGTGAAATTACTTAAGTATTTTTTAGTTCCAATTTCTACAGAGAAATTTAGTTTTCCTTTCCCAACATTTATTTCATCACAGTGCAACCTTTCCTTATTTACTTATTACCAAATTTAACATAAACCTGTATGAAAAGAAAGAGTTAGACCAATAAATGCATGGGAATTGATTTATTTTGGAAAAACTGCTTCAAAATAGTCATAAATTGCAGATAGAAATAAACAACATGTTGAAATATATACCACATTGATTAAACAATTGAATATAAATTGAAAGAAAGAATAATTTCCAAAGTTGCAGCTTAATCTGGACTTGATCTCAATGAGGAAGGTCTTTCTCAAGATTTAAGCTTAAGTGTATGGGGACTTGAGAGGTGGATTAGTGCCTAAAAGTATTTATTGCTTTGCAAGTCTCTGATGGCTAAAGATGAGATACCACCTTACACCAATTAGAATGGCTAAGAACAAAAACACCAATGACAGCTTATGCTGAAGAGGATGCAGAGTAAGTGGAACACTCCTCCATTGCTGATGGGATTGCAAACTTGTACAGTCACTCTGGAAATCAGTATTGAGGTTTCTTAGAATATTGGCAATCAATCCACAAACACCACTCTTGGGCCAAAGGATGCAGACCTATATCACAAGGACATTTGTTCAACTCTGTTCATAGCAGCATTATTCATAATAGCCAGAAACTAGTAACAACCTAGATGTCCCTCCACTGAAGAACGATTAAAGAAGATGTGGTACATTTACACAATGGAGTACTACTCAATGGTAGAAAGCCACAACAACTTGAAATTTCTGGGCAAATGGATGGAACTAGAAAAAACCATCCTGAGTGAGGCAACCCAGAACAAGAAAGGCAAAGATGGTATGTACTAACTCATAAGTAGATATTAGGCATAAATCAAAGGATAACTAGCCTATAATCCACGACCCCAGAAAAGCTATGTAACAAAGAGAACCCTAAGAGAGGCATAAGTGGATGCCCCTGGGAAGGAGAAATAAATTACCTCTCCTGAGAAAATTGGAAACGAGTAGGGGGCGAAGAAGGAAGGGCAGAAAAAAGAAGAGAAGGGGAGGGGGAAAGAGGAAAGAAACGGGGAGGAGAACGTGAGAGAGCAGGATGGTCCAAATGGGGGAAGAACAGAGAGGGAGAGCGAGGAAAGAGATACCTTGATTGATGGAGTTATTATGGCGCTAGCAAGAAACCTAGCGCTAGGGAAATTCCCACAAAGATGAATCCAGCTAAGACCCTAAGCAATAATGGAGAGGGTATCTGAACTGGCCTTCCCCTGTAATCAGATTGATGACTACCTTAATTGTTACCGTAGAAACTTCATCCAGCAATGGATGGAAGCAGATGCAGAGATCTACAGCTAGCCCTGGGCAGAGCTCCCAGAGTCCAGTTGAAGAAAGGAAGGAGTGATAATAGGAGCAAAGGGGTCAAGAACGTGATGGGAATACCCACAGAAACAGCTGACCTGAGCTAGTGGGGGCTCGCTGACTCTGGGCTGACAGTGGGGAATCTGCTAAGGCCCAAACTAGGCACCCTGAATGCGGGTGACACACATTGTGTGGCTGGAGAAGTCTGTGTGGCCACGGGCAGTGGGACCAGGATTTATCCCTAGTGCTTGAACTGGCTTTTTGGAGCCCATTCTTTTCGGAGGGATACATTTGTCAGCCCAGATATGGAGGGGGGCTTGGTCTTGTCTCAAAGTGATGTGCCAGACTTTTGTTCAAATATATCAAACGTTTAAGGACCAAAATGTCCCTCGATGTGACTTGATACAACAAAACATCCAAGCATGTGACCACCTTCTTCATACATGAAAACTTCTTCCACAGCTTCCCCAGTGTAATGGAGAAGTCAGTATTATTTAATCACATTTTATAGGATCGAAACACAGAGTCAACATTCACATAAAACAACTTAGCTTTCAGTTGTGGTAATGTATTATTTCACTAGGGAGGGAATTGAGATCAGTATCTCTCACAGGATACACCTTTTAAAGCATTTCAGGTAGTCAGGTTTAAAGGCAAAATCATTTGAACTATCATTTATCATGGCCACATCTTTCAAGAGAGTTTCCCCCAATTCTTTAGGGTCCATGTAAATCTAATTGTGGATGATTTCTCTCTCCACCTTCTGTGGTTTGGCTGTCAGTGCAAGCCCTGGGATCTGTGTTGCTTACCAAATATCCTTCCTGGAGTTTTCTCTTTCATTGGTGTCAGGATTAGGGTATTTCCTTTATCTTAAAGACACTAAAGTTTACTAATTTTTGAGGTTGAAAAATTAGATCTTTCATTACATTTATTGGTTCCAAATCTAATTATTTTATCACAGTACTATTATCTTGAGAGTGCATAAAATTGAAAAGAATCTCAGTATCATAAGTATGACCCAAGTATATTTTCTCATCATGAATTAGATAACATCTGAATGTAGTTGTTGTAGGTTGCAATCGTGAGAATTTTCTGAATACTGTTTCTGTTTTAGAGCATGGACCATGCAAAATTCACAGAACTGAAATATGAAAGACAATAGCAGGAAGCCATTTGCTTCTGATCATTACAAAAGGGCCCCAGTACGCTTCAATATTGCACAAGCTTTACTTTAAGGAATCTATATGGTAATTGGATGCGCACTGAAAGGTATTTAGCGTCAGTTTTGATAAAAACACACAGTTGTATAGAGTCCCCCGCCCCCAGAACTAGAAACCAAATAGGATGTAGGGTTTTATTTGGAGAGAGCATTTATGTATTTCTGAATTTGAGCATATCCCTGTACTAATGGATCAGTAAGAACTGCGGTTAACTTGGGAGGGTGGAAAAGTGAAATGGATAATGCTCAAATGAGATGAATTTCCTATGTTTCCATACAGTCACTTAATGAGCTGTATCCCATGAGATCATACTAGAGACCCATGACAGTTAAACCCATGTAGCCAAGTGAAGCCTGTCTTTGTATCAAGAATGTTCTTTCTCCAAACTTTGCTGGCTACCCTCATTCTTGCCTGCCCCTAACTCGTTAGAATAGGGCACTTGGCTGTATGTTAAAAACCAGAAATGGAAAGTTGTTTTGATTTGCCTTAATAAAATCTTCACAAATTTGATTTTTAATGTATAGAAGTAAGTTTTCCATTAAGCTCCTTTTTCCATTTAAGGAAGGCAGTTAAGTCGGCTATACAGAAGTCTGTAATTAAGAAAAAAGTCTTTGGTTTCTCTGCTTGCATATATATATATAAAATATTTTTATTATTGCATTCATTTTTTTCTTTTTGATTTATACATAATGTAATATGTTGCAATTGTAGATCTTGGGATGAGGTTGAAGTGTTGATGATGAAGCCTAGAAGTAGAACGGGACCTTATAGTTTTAAGCATGCTCATTTTGAACATGGATGTGTAGTATTTTAGTATTTTTGTTGTTGTTGCCTTTTCTCTCATCCCCGTGGGCAGATTTTAAGATGTTGTGATTCAGAAGACTCCTAGCAGCTGCTGCTCCTTATCTGATGTGGGAATCTCTGTAGGCTATGAATATGTCTTATTACCATTTGTTAATAAAGAAGTTGCTTTGGCCTATGACAGGGCAGAATACAGCAAGGCGGGAAATCCAAGCAGAGATAGAGGGAGAAAGAAGATGGAGTCAGAGAGACACCATGTAGCTGCTGAAGGAGAGGGACTCAGAACCTTATCTGTAGGCCACAGCGCCGTGGTGATACACAGATTAATAGAAATGGATTAATTTAAGATATAAGCGTTAGTTAATAAAAGCCTGAGCTAATAGGTCAAACAGTGTTGTCATTAATATAAATAATAATGTGTGATTATTGGGATATGGGCAGTTGGGAAACAAACACGTAATCTCCATTTACTTGCATTTATTTATTTGCATGAGTTTACATTCAGTTTGTATACCATTTCATTTAACGACTAACAAGTATCCGCCACAGGACTTTCAAATTCCATTTTGAGGCTCAGTAATATGATCTTATTTATTTCAGGTGGCCAGAGCCTGCAAGTAGAGATTCGTCGGAATAGGCATGGTTTTCCTTCCTCGTTCCTTGCTACTAGAAATCTTGCATCAGAACAAAAGCTCATCTGGAGTGGTAGCACTTCCTTTGAGTACTTGCTTACCAATTTGTTTAGTGCTCCTTAGCCATCTATTTGCTGTGTGTCAACTGGATCTTTGCTGCATTTACAAGATAGTATATTAAACATAGATGCCTATAGGGATGCATGGTGGATGGCACTGATAATAAAAATGTAGCAATATTATCCTCACGGGCAGAAAGTCACTATACATTCGTTTAATTCATAGAAATGCATGAGTTTGCTTGAAAGATAAAAATATACTGAGCAGGGCAGTGGTGGTGCACGCCTTTAAACTCAGCACTCAGGAGGCAGATCTCTGTCGGTTTGTGGCCATTCTGATCTATAGAGTAGGTTCCAGGTCAGGATCCAAAAGCTGCACAGAGAAACCCTGTCTTAAAAACCAGATATGTACTGAAATGAGGCTGGAGAGATGGTTTACTAGTTAAGAGCGCTGACTAATCTAGAGAACGCAAGTTCAATTACAGCACCTACAGACTGAGACAAAGCCTTATACAACTCCAGGTTCTCTTTTCTGGACTCTGTGGGCACCGATCATACACATGGGGGGCACAAACAGCTAAAACACCCACATGCATGCATACATACATACATATATACATACATACATATATACATATGCATATATGGAAGATGATGATTTTTGCAGTTTCAATAATTAATCAGCCCAGTAAGTAAAGTTAAATTTCAACAAAGAATGTGGATGTGATTAACATGTGTATTTTCTTTCATTCTGGCTGAGGAAATTATTGGTGCATCCTGCAGAGACAGCCAAAGAAAGGGGCCACTGCTTTGTACAATATTAGCTGACTTACTGAATTAGAAGATGTCCTTCAAAATACTAAATGAACGGTGTCAGACTTGAAAATATATTAGTAGCTCAGGAATTCAACAACCAGACAGTTGTTCATTCTGAAGAACAACATTAGAAGTCTCCATTAATATACCCTTTTCAGACTGGGGAATACATACGGAAGAATGCAGAGTAGAATTTCATCATGAATTTATGATGTTTTGCTTTGCTTACCCTTTGGCTGTCTCTGAAAGCCATAAATATGGATATATGTTATGATGCAGCATAAAGGACAGAAGAGCAGGAGAAGATGAAGTAAATGACAACTGAAAAAAGACATTGGGGAAGTAAGCAACTTTAGGAGAGTCACATGACTATAATGGAAAAATGCAGAACTTCTAAAAGTAACTTTTGATATTGGTACTTTTGCAAAATCAAAGAGTTTTTTTTATTAGAATTAGTTGGCTTACCATATTACTCGAGAAAGCAAGACATTGTTTTGTGTGTATGCAAATACATATGGTTAGTGTCTATTAATTTGAGTTCATTTTTAATAAGCTAAAAGAAAACATTCAGAATAAGTTTGATCTTCTATTCCCCTGACTACTGTTTTACCTTGATAATTTGTGCTTTAATTTTTTCCAATTGCACATCAGAATTAATATGGGAATAATTGCCCTGATTAGCTGAAGTATTTTCTATATCTCTTGCAGTATCTATATTACAGTTACTATACTAGTTTATTTAATGTTTAAAATAAATATACTTTGTTAGTATTGAAATAACATAATATAAATTGA
>JAQHUG010000141.1:1773920-1784110 GCA_028555095.1 Dicrostonyx torquatus | reverse complement strand
CTATGTGCGTTTATCCAACACTGTGACACATTTAGAGATCTTTTATGTCTGAATCTGTCCTATTGTAAATATGTAATTCTTTATTGTCCAGGAGCACTTCTTAAAATGCTAAGCACTTCTTAAAAACTTCAGCTCCACAATTTTTAGGGGTAATAGAGCATTTTCTATTTGCCCGCCCAGTCTAAAACTTAAGCTGTGCAATTACTATTATATATATGGTACTTTCTGCTCACTCTGCACAGTCCAGCATGATGGAGCTCCTTGCAACTCTGAGCCACTCACACTGCCCCATTTCCAGGCAAACAGCTGGTCCAAGTTGCCATTAAGCAAGCTGCAGCAATCTGCTCACAAACCCCATCCAAATGCTCTGTCTCCTGAAAGAGCCAGAGGTCGCACTGGCAGCATAGCCCAGAAAGTTGACATTTTAAAGTGGCCATAGCTTTTTTCCTGCTATGGCTGAATCAGGAAAATCTCTCTAAAAGGAGCTGTGGCAAACCGCCCACCAGCAAACAGCAAGAAGCCGTGTTAAACTCTGGTTTCTTTGTTTTGTTTTGTTTTGGGGTTTTTTTTTCTTTTGTCTAGAATTCCTTTTCAAGCCTTCTCAGGTTTTGCATGGATTTAGTTGGCCATGTTCATGAACCAATTTGTTGGGGGAGGAGAGCTTGTATATCCAGGCCACCCAAAACCAAAATAACCACACAGAAACTGTATTCATTAAATCACTGCTTGACCCATTAGCTATAGCTTCTTATTGGCTAACTCTTACATCTTAATTTAACCCATTTCTATGAATCTGTTTACCACCACGTGGCAGTCAGTGGCTTACCAGGAAAGATTCAGCATGTCTGTGTCTGGCAGCTCCATGGCATCTCTCTCTGACTCTTTTTCCTCCCAGAATTCTATTTAATTTTCCCACCTAGTTCTGTTCCCCTACAGCTCTACTATAGGCCCAAAGCAATTCCTTTATTAACCAATGAAAGCAACATACAGGCAGAAGGACCTCCTACACCACCAATCAATGATGCTTTTTCCCACATTTCTCTTGTCAGTCCCAGTTCTCACAGGACATGAGAAGCACTGGGAAATGTGATCTGCCAGTGAGCTCAGGATGAGAAGGCACTGATGAAGAATACAAAGTATTCCCTTGGTCACCGCTCTTTTCCAGGAAATGTTCCTGGGTAGACTTTTAAATCACTTCTAAATCATTTAGTCTCCTTCTATATGAATATTGTCAAATGCTTCAGGCATTCATAGTCATGTGGATCCAAGCCAATGAGCCATGCAAAGCTTAAAATACAAATAGGAAATGTACTTCTTACTGAAAAAATTTCTCTCTTCTCCCTGAAATCCTGTTTCCTCTGCAGAATTGAGGAAAAGGTATAACAACAGGAAGATTGATTTCATCCTGATTCCTGCTTCCAGGACAATCTATCTCCTTACTTATATCCCTCAGAATCCCAATCCACCCTTACCTTACTATAGTAAGTTTTGTGTTTTATTCTAGAAGACCATACAAATGGGCTTGGAGAGATGGTTGAGTGGATAAGAGCACTGACAGCTCTATCAGGGGACCTGGGTTTAATTTCCAGCACCCACATAATGACAAGACTTTCTGTAACTCAAGTCTCTGGTGATCCAATATCCTTTTCTGGTCTCTGTGTACTCCAGGCACATATGTAGTGTATGAACATACATGCAGGCAAATAATCACACATGAAAAAAATTTCAAAAGTGAAAAAGCAAATAAAAAGGATGCAAAATTTGAAAGAAGTTCCAAATAATTTTCTGTCCTTTGGTGTAAAAGATTCTTTGTTGGAAAGTGTTTAAAAACTTGTTTCTATGTTATCCAATGAAAATTTCACTCTTTTTAATATAGAGATGAGGATGCTCTGGTTTTTATACACATCAGAAAGGATATGCAATTTCTTGATTCATGTCTAAGCAAATAACAGTGGTAGAGATTGGATTCCTACCTCATGTTCTTGGCATTGGGGCTTTCCCTTATGATGTTGGATTTCAAGATACAGCAATTCATTTACAATCATATCATTTATTTCCTGTGACAAAATGAAACAACCTGAGTCTTCATTTTCATAAGGAAAAACAACATTGGGTCGGGCATGATTTAATGTAAAAGCAGCCACTCCGCTTGCAAGGCAGGGAGAACACATCATCCCTTCTTCAAGTGTCTTTCTGTTTTTCAAAGCTAAACCATGTCAACTTTTCCTTCACACCACTTTCTGTGACTCCAGCATAAAGCCTGGAATGGAAAACGCTTTTCTTTAGTAGAGTGCTTGTTTGCTTCATGTTTTGGAGAGTTCGTTTGGATGATGAAAAGAAAATCCTTTTAGCCTATGTATAAACAAAACCTGCTTTTGTCACTGGCACCCTGCAGAAACCAAAGATGAACATTAAATTACCCCGAGCACATGGCTACTTGCCAGTAATTATTCAGTGCGAGGTTTAAGCAAGTTTATCTAGAATGTGAGGACCACGCATACATGGCTGAAGGGAAAGACATGGTTAAAGTAATTATCTGGCATATTCCCACAGTGTAGACAGTCAGTCTGGCTCATTTGGACTAAGAATAATAACCCAGCACATTCTTTTTGCCAAAAGGAGTTATTTGGCAAATCACCTCAATGTGCCTCAACAGAGGAACATTAAATCTATGAGACGCCAAAAGAGAAAGAAAATATGACTGCCCCCGGGTATTGGAAAGCCTGCAGACAGGGCAGCGGGAGAAAGCCCTGGGCCAGAAAGGCCTGGAAGGCAGGGCAATTGCCTCTCATTTCCATGACCCTTCCTGGGGCTTGTCAATTAGGACTCTAGAATCTTTTCATCTTCCTTCTATGATCACTTTATTAATGTTTCTCCCAAAGCCTCTAGTCTATTCTTAGATGTCTTTGTTTTCTAACGCACCAAACGATAAGGCTTCTCTTTGTGAGTCAAACAGTTAGGGTTGTCCCAGCAATTAGTCAAATGTACTAGAGAATCCCACCTTGGATATTTGCTTCGTTGGACCTGGGGCTAGGAAGAGAGGTTTCATGGAGCAGCATAGTGGACAAGACAGTGCCTTTTTTAGACCCTTGATGCACTTTAAACTGTATTCCCTCTCCCATTTTCTTGTGATTTTTACTATGACACAATATCAACCATTACCACAACCACACGTTGTCCTCTCTATGGACAAGAGTGTTTCTATTCTAAACATTAAATAAACAGTAAACATGTAGTATTGACCTCACAGACAGGTTATGGGAAGTCTGTGAGTCCATTTATGTAAAGTGGAGTTGGAACATTGGGTGGCTTACATTCTACAAACACTTCCAAAATATTCCTCAGCCATGCATCATCTCAATAATTTTATAAATAAAGAAAAAAGAAGGTTCAACGCTAAAACACCTCAAGAATCTGCATTAAATATATGCTTAATTGTATTTTATCTCCAGACATTATTGCCCTTAAATACTTAGGAAAATTAAATGAACACATTGTCAGCCTCTGCCTTGGGGAAAGTATAGAAAGCTCAACATGATAATCAGCTATAATCTCCACGTTCTTATTGTAGGAATTAATTTTAGGCTTGGGATACAGAAATGCATGTGCTGCAGATTTAATTTAGAGATTAGCAAAAAAGGACTGGAACAATAGGAGATAGACATTGCTTAAGGTCCTGCAGTCATATAGGGGCTAGAGAGTGTGCATGTTTGAATGCAGAGACCTCTAGTTCACACTTCAGGACATGTTACCACACAGCTGACCAAACAATCATTTTTTGTTTATTCTCTTATGTTCTCGGAGGATCCTTATGTCTTAGAAACTCTGAAACTCATATTTTCATGTATATGAGGAGCATCCGAGCAGCCAGAATGGCATCTTTCCACATGATATGATATGTGTATTTCAGATTATCACATTTTTACCCCTCCAATGTGTACAACTAAAATAATCCTTAATAAAATAAAAACTCCCTGAATCTTAATGTTTAGTAAAATTGATTATGTATAATATCCTTTCTAAAATGTAGTCAAATTAGCCTTATTTCCTTTCATCCCTATGGACTTTCCATCTCCTGAGTGGAGCCATGTCCTTGGTGAAAACTTCTTATCACTTTTAGGTCCCTTCCTGCAATGGGGGTTAGGATTCACTTCTTCCTTTCCATTTCTTCCAGCTCTTAGAGCCCCCTCTTGGCTATTGATGGATGCTTTGTGCACTGGCAGGTCACTAAGTTACCATCCTTTCTTCCTGAGGCTTACTTTTGATATTCTGCCCTGTGGCAGCGTGCAGACCACTGGAAAAAGCTCTACCTTTGTTGGACATTCCTCAACAGAGGGCACTAAAAGGAGCCTGGAGTCTGTGCAGATACAATATGGGGACAAGGTAGCAAAATGCCCCACCAAGCCACCCTGTTCATTTGTCCTCTGTTGTATGAGGGGCAGCTGTGTTCCCAGCACCTGAGAGGAACGCAGGCCCATTTGTTCCTTCCCGCCCAGCTCTCAGCCACCAGCTAGCTTATGCCCAAAATAACCAAACGACAATCATGTTAATTTAAATACTGCCTTGCCCATTATCTCTAACTCTTACATCTTAAACTAACCCATTATAAAAGTCTGTATATCACCACAAGGTGGTGACTTATCGGAAGAGTCTAACCTGCATCCATCTTGGGCTGGAGGATCATGGCGTCTGCCTCACTTCCTTCTCTCCCACTACCTTCCATTCTGTCTACTCCACCCACCTAAGGGCTATGTCCTATTCTACAGGCCAGGCAGAGTCTTTATTTAACCAAAGAAAGCAAAGAAATACAGAAGAACCCTCCTACCCCAGTCCTCTTCCCTCTTTCAGAGCATCAGTCCAGTTTCTAGAGCATTCAGAGCCAGCCCTAAGTGCTCAATATCCAACAGGCAGTGCTGTTTCTCAGCAATGTATGCACTGCTTCGCTTTTAAGATGAATCCTAGAAATACTAGAAACTTGCTGAGTACTTCTCTCTTAAATTTGGATCGCTAAGCTTCAAGTATTTGGAAAACATAAAGGCAACAGCTTTTGTTCAAGCATTTTGGCCAAGATTGCCTTAATATTCCCTTCACTTCTGACTACAAACAGACTTTATTCCAGTTACAGCACTTAGCCATCCCTGACAGCAGTTATTTTAAGAGGATAAAGGGAGAATTGCTACACAGATGTCATGGACCAGGCAGAATGACTGAAGCCCCTTGTAATGAAATTAATGGACAATTCCTGTTGCCTACTCAAGAGATGGTGTAGTCTATTGTTGGGTTACCCTTACCGTTCCTAAGTTCTAAAACTGTTGTCAGACCAAACGCTGGAAGCATGAACAGTTTGTCAAAACCCCACCAGATGATTGATACCTGACCTTCCTGTTGTTGACAATCTTCTACTATGGGTAAATGCTTAAAACCTGTCATGGTCATGGCCTCAAAAATCTTTCTCATATGGTCATCTCATTACTGGTAATGAAATTATGCAATTCCTATCTGCTTCTCCTGAACAAATAATTTTGATATCAATAACCCATTTATAAACATGCAACAGGTAACAATAAAAGAATTCCAATTTTCCCTAGTCTAGGCTCCATTTCTCAAACTACTTGCTCATTGATGTGCCTACATGTGCTTCTGCTTCTAAATAAGATTTGTTTGCTGGCCTGCTGCAATCATCTGTAAATTTTTTTTATAAATGACTCCATGAACCTGGATTAAAAAGCAGTCTAATCTCCCGAGTCAACATTACCCATAAGACTATCCATTTTAAATATTTCTCTACTCCATTTTACAATCTGGAATATGTTTTACAAGTTCCCAGGAATAGCCAATTTGAAATTTTTATTTGAATGTATACCTTGCTCAGCCTAGATGTAGTAAGGAGTGCCTTGGACCTTCCACAAAGCAAAGTGCCTTACCCTTTCTTAGGATTAGAGGACGGTGGGGTGGGAGACTGTTTGGAGGGAATGAGAGGAGAGCAGGGAATTAGTATTTGGATTGGTATTTTTTAAAAAAAATCTAATAAAAAATAAAAGAAATGTAGTCACCCAGAAAGATGGTGTCCATTTTCATGGGAGAATAGAAGCATAACTTTGCTAACCTGAAATAAGTAAGTTTATTCTTAATTAGCCAAGCTTCACATTTGGCTTTGGATTCTGTCTGTAAACAGTGGGCTGTGCCCTAACTTGCATTGTAAACAGATAGTAACAGTTTCTAAAAATACACTCTACTAACAAACAATGGAGTCAGCCAAGGATCTCAAAGCATGGATGTGCTAGGTCACTGTGGTAACAACACTAAAGGAAACTAAGAAGAAGAGGACTAGAAGCAGATGAGAAACAATGACGAATGAAGAAAAGGATGTTGAGGAACATATTTATTTTGCTTATGGTTTCAGAGGGTTCAGTCCATCAACACCTGCGCAAAGGCATTTGGGCAGGACATCATGGCAGTGAAATTTTGTGCAGAAGAGAGCTTCGATTGGTTCATTATCTCAGGAAAATGCAGAGAAGGACAGGACCTGGGTAAGGGGCCTAACTTCTAAGTCCCCACACAGTGACCTACTTGTTAGAACTGGGTTTATCTAGGTAATTTAGTTTTTACAACCTCCTCAAATACTGCCAGTATAATTTTGGTCTTCTTTATGGCTGAACATATTCGGGGGAGGGGTGTGAATATCACACTTTCCTTTTCTGGTCTTCTCTATTTGGACACCTAGTTTAGTTCCATAACTTAGTTATTGTAAATAGTACTGTGATGAATATCGGTGTGTAAAAGCCCCTGGAACACATCGACATGGAGTTCTTTTGGCAAATGCACAGGAGTGGTTTAGTGAGGTCATATGAACAATCAAATATTTTTTGAAAAGCTGTGAAAGTGATTTCTACTGTTCTATCATAATTATTTCAACCATATTTGAAGATGTCTACCTATACTTAACATTTCCTTACTCATTTTAACAGACCTGAACTCCAGGATACAGCCATGACTTCCAGTCAGCTTTCTTTCCCCTAGCAGAAACAACAGAGTACCCATGTATTTTCAGGTGCTGGAAACTATAAACTTATCCTCTCTTTGCCCTCTTGATCTTGTACTCTCCTCCACATTAATGACTATCATGTTTGCTTCAGAAGAGCAGATCCCCAAGGAGAATTTAGATACTGGAGTCTCAGAACATAACTCCATAAAATTATACCATTGATAGTAAATAGTTAATGGATCAAACTCTGATTTTTATCTGGTTTATGAGGTGTTTGCTCTTAGGACTCTACCATCCATTTGTGCTCTGAAGGGACTGAAGATCCAACAGCTACCAAGGTGTAAACAAACCGGTGATTCCCAGCCTTCCTAAGGCTGCAGCCCTTTAATATAGCTCCTCATGTTACGATTACTCCCAGACAGAAAATTATTGTGTTGCTACTTCGTAATGTTAAGTTTGCTATTGTTATGAACTAGTAATGTAGATATCTGATAATCAGAATACCAGATACACAACCCCAAAGGTGTCACAACCCACAGGTTGAGAACCAAGCTCTGGTGTAAATGACATTATGAAGAAGTCACTTTGTATATAAAGGAAACAGTGTGGCCATTAGATGTAAGAGAGTTTCTAAGTTTTGTTCCAGAAAATATTTCTATTAATCGATGCAAAGCCAAACACAAAGTGTTAAAAGTTCTATTAACTTTTTCTCATAATGGAATATGCATCAGGTTCCCGAACTCATCCAGCTGCTTACTGTGACTTGGAAACCTCCTCACTGATGCCTTAGACTCTCCATGGAGTGTGAGGGGAACACTGAAGTAAGAGGAAAAAAGAGGAATTCAAAAGGGCTGTATTTATAACCTTGGTCATAGGTATCCTAGAACTGTTTCTGTTTTAATAATTAATTAGCTTATCGGTTCAGAAATGGTAAAATGACTTCTGGAATCCCGTGCTCCCTGGCTGCTGGCACCATGCACGCTTCCTGACTGGTTTCCTCAGCTTTCCATTTCATATTTTTCCCCTTGAAACAAAAATCATTTAATGAAATCTGACACTTGGAGGCCACCGACTGATCTTCTGAACAGAAGGTATGCAGAAGCCGCCAGTTCCACTAAATTACCACTGCTGTCCAGGTCGGGAGACATCGGTTTAGTGCAGATAGAGAACAAGGCAGTCAGGAACACTAAGAGACACAACGAATAACCAGGAAAAGGGAGAATAATGTGAAAAAAATCTTCAGGGAAATTAAGCCCAGGACAGAGAAATGAAGATTGGGGGTGGGGAAGGGGAAGGCACACACGTGTAGGTTTGTTCCCACATCTCTGTTTCCTTTATGCTCCCTGGTTCGGGGTGGCTGGTAGAAGATTGATACATTTATTAATTCTCCATGCAGAAAGACAAACAGTGGACTTAGCCCAGTGGGCCTGAAACGTCTGGCCCCAGGTGTCCCTGCGGAATCTTCCAAAGTTGCCTAACGGTCTTTGACCACCACAGACTCATTTAAGGAATACAGTATCCATTTCCCCCCAAAAGAAAAAAAAATATCTCATTTAGACTCATACATAATATAAAACCATCTTGTCTCAGTCTAACTGGGTTTCCCCCTGGTTTTTATTGTATTTCTTTTGGTTAATTTAAAAAGCAGGGCCATTAAAGGAAGAGATGGTAACAAGGCAAAAAACAAAACAAAGTATTTAAAAATCAACTTTAAAGATTGTCTTTATAACGTGATTTTTTGGCTGCATCATTCAGAATCTATGTTAATAAAAATCATCCACTATAAAATGATAACCAAGGTAACAATTTAAACAAACATTCATGGGGAATATTTTCATGCCTTTTATAGTTTTTTATTTAAATCTATATGAAAATTACAAATTTTAGAGTCTATTTTATTAAAGTCAATATGCAAAACGTGTGGTTCATTTTTTAATATCTTATCTTAAAAGTTATTGTATAAAATATATTTTAATCATATTCTTTCCCATCGAGGAAGAATCTCTTTTCCATTTCTTTGTTGTTGCTGTTGCTTCTTTCTCTTCTTCCTCTTCTTATTTTTCCTCTTCTTTCTCTTCTTCTTCTTCTTCTTCTTCCTCTTCCTATTCTTCTTCTTTTTCTCCTTTGTCTTCTTCATCTTCTTTGTCTTCTTTTTAGTAGACTTAATCTTGGGTCTTAGATCTATATTCATCATCAGGCTAACTAATCATCTATATAAATGTAGATACTCTAAAGACAGCCTTAACATACAGCAGCAACAACATGGAGGGAAAAGCGTCATGCATCAGAAATTATTCTTATTTTATTTTATGTCTCAAAAGATCAGTAAACTTACTTAGTTAAATCTTATGTGAATTTCTGATATTTTCACAGAACAAGACTAAAATAACTCATCTTTGTATGAAGGAGAACTAATAGTCTGTGAGAAAAGGGAATTAAGAAACAATTAGAAATGGAAATTATCTCTTAAGACCTATTTATATAGCTGGGAAGATGACTCAGTGCATAAAGATGACCCCTGAGCTCAGGAAACTGAGTTCAGTCCCTGAGTGTATGTAGAGGAAGGAAAGTACAGACACATGCAAGTTGTCTTCTGACTTCCTCAGGCATGTGTGCCCTAGCACACATGCGTGTACAAACACAGGTATCACACACACACACACACACACACACACACACACACACACACAACCAAATACATTAACAATATATTTTTAAAGGGAATCAGGGAAACCAGTTTTGGTTATGCATGAGCCTGAACAACAAGTATAAGTTTAGGCTTGCATTTTAAATAATCAATTGAGGATGGTGTTATTATCCTGGTGTTTTACATTATGCCCATTTATTAGGTGGTATCAATTTAAATATCATCTCAGATTCTTTTTTTTTTATAAAGGACAGAACATATTCTTTTAAGTCATTGGGCCTTATTGTGTTTATTTTAATTAATTGCTAAAATAGATCATGTGGTCTACATCTTTACAGGTGTAGCATGAGGGGCCTGCTCATTGTGGTTACTGTCCCACCCGGTATCCCGCAGCCAGCAAGGCCCAAAGAAAAATCACACAGAGAGTCTACATTAGGTTATAAACTGTTTGGCTCATTATCTCAGTCTTCTTACTAGCTCTTGTAACTTATATTAACCCATTGTTCTATGTTAGCCACATGGCCGGTACCTTTTCTCAGCAGGGCAGCTTACATCCTG
>JAQHUG010000141.1:1672251-1687883 GCA_028555095.1 Dicrostonyx torquatus | reverse complement strand
GAGAGCTGGGTCAGAGCACATTTGACAGGTACTAGTTACAATTAGCAATATGAATCATTATAGAAGATTTGGTGCTTCTTTTCAATAAAGTAATTCATTTAAAAATTAGCATAAGGGGGGGAAGAACTTTAATTAATTCTCAAATTCTCCACGCACTGTTGCCTGCTTTCATATAGGAGGTTTACAGTAAGAGTTTAAGCTGAATGAGGATAGAGAGATGGCTTAAAGCTGACAGCTCTCAGAAGACCTGAGTTCTATTCCCAGCATCCTGATTGAGGGGCTCACAAACACCTGCAACTTCTGTTCTAGGGCATCTGATTTCCTCTTCTGGTTTCTGCAAGCACCTGTTCTCATATATACATACTTACAAACATACACACACGTACACACACACACACACATGCATGCACACATGCACAAGTAAAACTAAAGTAGGCCTGTGAAAATTCAGCTTAGTCTCTTTGAGTCTGTGGATCGTGGCATAGTCATACTTTATTTTAGAGCTAATATCCAATTATGAGTGAGTACATCCATGTTTGTCTTTTTATGTCTGTGTCACCTCATTCAGGATGATTTCTTATATTTCCATCCATTTGTTTTCAGATTTCCTGGGGACTTGCTTTTAACAGTGAGTAATACTCCGTTGTGTAAATGTAGCACATTTTCTTTATCTGTTCCTTAATTGAGAGAGGTCTAAGTTGTTTCCAGGTTCTGGTAATTACAAATAAAGCTGCTATGAACAGAGTTAAGCAAATGTTCTTGTGGGATTATTGAACATCCTTTGGGTATATGCCCAAGAGCGATATAGCTGGGCCTTATGGTAGACTGATACCCAGTTTTCTGAGAAATGGCCACACTAACTTCCAAAGTGGCTGTATAAGCTTGCACTCCCAGCAACAATGGAGGAGTTCCACATCCTCTCCAGCATGAGCTGTCCTTTGGTTTTTTGAACCTGGTCATTCTGATGGGTGTAAGATGGAGTCTCAGAGTCATTTTGATTTGCATTTACATGATGGCAAAGGATATTGGACATCTTCTTAACTGTTTCTTGGCCATTTGAGATGTTTCTGCAGAGTGTTCTCTGTTTAGATCTGTACCCCATTTTTTATTGGATTATTTGGTTGGATGATATCTAGTTTCTTGAGTTCTTTATATATTTTGGAAATTATCCCTTGATCAGATTTTGGGTTTATTAAGACCTTTCCCCATTCTATAGACTGCCATTTTGTCCTGTTGATGGTATCCTTTGCCTTACAGAAACTTTTCAATTTCATGAGGTCCTATTTATTAAAGTGTCAGTCTTAGAGCCTGTGTTATTGGTGTTCTGTTCAGGAAGTTGTCTCCTGTGCCAATGCCTTCGAAATTAACTTCCACTTTTTTTTTTCCTATCAGGTTCAGTGTATCTGGATTTATGTTGAGGTCTTTGATGTACTGTGAGTTGAGTTTTGAGTGGGGTGATAGATTTGGATCTCCTTTCATTCTTCTACATTCTTTGACATCCACTTAGAACAGCACCATTTGTTGAAGATCCTGTCTTTTTTCCTATAGTATCTTTTTGGCTTCTTTGACAAAAATCAAGTGTCCATAGGTGTGTGGATTTTACATCTGGGTCTTCAATTCAAGTCCATTGATCTACCTGTCTGATATTAATACCATGAGGTTTTTATTACTATAACTTTTTTAGAGCTTGAAATTAGAGACAGTGATACCTCTGGAAGTTCTTTAATTGTACAGAATGTCTTTATAGCTATCCTGAATTTTTTATTCTTCCATATGAAATTGAGAATTGTTCTTTCAAAGTCTGTAAAGAATTGTGCTGGAATTTTAATGGGGATTGCATTGAATCTGCAGATTGTTTTTGGTAAGATGGTCATGTTTACAGCATTATTCTTACCAATCCATGAGTGTGGGAGTGAGAGGTCTTTTTGTCCCACCTAGAACTCCCCAGGAAGGGGAAATAGAAGAGATTTTGTGAGTGGACCGAGAGATGGGAACATGAGAGATCAGGTTTCAGGGACTGAGGAGGGGGAGAACCAAAAGAAACTACTGGAAGGTGGGGAATCTACAAGGATGACCCCAGCTGACTCATAGCAACAGTGGATGGATATGTAGCCTAAACTGATCTACTCCTGTGAAAAGATTCATGCCTAGCTCAACTGTCATCAGAGAGGCTTCACCAAGCAATTGACAAAAGCAGATGCAGACTAACAGCAAAACAAACATTAGTCAGAGTTCAAAGAATCCTGCAGATGAGGGGGGTAAAGGAATATAGGAGCCAGAGGAGTCAAGGATACAATAAGAAAATTCACAGAATCAACTAACCTGGGTTTACAGGGTCTCACAGAGACTGAACCAAAAGCTAGAGTATCTGCATGGAGCTAACCTAAGCGTTCTGCATATATGTGACATTGCATAGTTTAGTCTTCTTGTGGGACTCCTAACAGAGGGAGCAGGGCTTATCTCTGACTCTTCTACTGGATTTTGGGACCCTATTCGTCATAATGGGTTGCCTTGCCTAGCCTTAATACAAGGGGAAGTTCATTCTGCAACTTGATATACCATGGTTTGTTGATACAGGAGACCTGCCCTTTTCTGAATAGAAATAAAAGCAGAGTGTATGGGAGGAGGGCCGAGGGACTGGAAGGAAGAAGAGAGGGGGAAACGTGGCAGGAATGTACAATGAATATTTTTCTTTAAAAAAAAAGAGAGATAATGACTGGTGAAAAATTTAGCTTGAGTAACCCTTTCAAGAAGAAAAAACATGAACAGACAATGTGAACAACAGTATGGAAAGTGCAAACGGTAGTGCATACCTCTGTTCCCCAAATGAAGGATGCAGAAATCAGGGAGTTATGAGTTTAAGACTAACATAGGCAACAGAAAGAGACCCTCTGTCAATACGCCCTTGGACAGACAAATGAAAGGACGTAAGCAAGGCAACCTGGAATTATCAGTTCCCCATAGATAAACAGCCTGCTGCGTGAATTTGAGATTTCAGCCTCCCACAATCTCCTATGAGTCACTGAAGGTTCACTGTGGAGGTGGAGAGACACAGAATGAACTGTCCCACTGTGTCCCTTCTTCTCATGCTCTGTCCCTGCTTCCAAGGCTCTTGTGGTCTAGCAGAGTACTTCAGCAAAGTGGGAATGCCTACCTGTCTGAGTATGGACCATTCACCAAGTCTTCTCTAGATGTTTCTGTCTAACGCATGGTGTATCTTGACACTGTCCAAAGAAAGTGGTCCAACTTTTAAGGCTAAAGTTCATCCTGAAGACAACTTCAAGCAGGGAAGAGATGGTAGCCGTCTTCAGACACTAGACTCCTCTGCCCTGGTTATTAACGCTAATGAGTCTGCTCCATACAGCTGGCTCCAAGCTAGCTAATGAGCCTGTTCCGAAGCATGGGGACTTTGCTAGAGTGGTTGATTAAATAATGTAATTTCTTCTTCAATAGAAGGAGAAAAATATAATGAAGCAATGTTTTCTTCTAAATCATTAGCATGGCAGTAAGTAAAAAGAGAAAATGAAACCCTAAATAACAGTGGGTGGTGCCTTCTTAACTATACTTTGTCTGAGATGAATGAAAGTAGCTACTTACTTACAGTGATGAAAACATATTTGTGGGGAACAATTCACCTAATCCATAGCCGTTTTCAAAACAAAGGTGAGCACGGCCATTGGCAAAGAGGATTATGTCGTGAGATTAAAACAATGAACAGCTTTGATAGTTTGCTTGTGAAGCGAGGGCAACTGGGATTGGCTGCGGAAGAAAGTCAGTGTGAGTGCCCCCGATGGCTTAGGGTTTTCATATTGCCTTAAGAAAGATCTGGAAGGAGCAGACCTAAGGGATGAAGCCAGGTTCCCTAACTGATTCTATCACACACACGCGCGCGCGCGCGCGCGCGCACACACACACACACACACACACACACACACACACACACACACACGGCTTATCACAAATTCTTTTATAAGGATCATCATCATATTATAATATCCACATATTTATGTAATCACATAATTAGAACCCTAGAGAGGATAAGTACCAAAAGCCTTTCCTTTATCTTGTAGTCCGTATTATGAGAACTAATTCATCAGCTTTCTCATAGCTAGGGCTTCTGTTGATGTGATAAAATATTGACCAAAAGCAACTTCAGGGAAAAAAGATTTGTTTTGACTGGTAGCCCACAGTTCATTGTGAAGGGAACTCTGGGCAGGAACTGAAGGCTAGACAGTGGAGGCAGGAACGGCCATGGAGAAACATGGCATACTAGCTTGCTCCCCACTGCTTGTTCAGCTTGCTCTTAGTACAACCCAAGATCACATTCCCTGAGGTGGTACCATCCACAGTGATCTGGGCTCTTCCTTCCATATCAATCACTAATCAAGAAAATGCTCCCACAGGCTTGCCGACATCTAAATCCGGTGACGGCATCTTATCAATTAAGATTCCCTCTTTCTAAAATAAATCTTATTTGTGTCAAATTTATACAAACTAACTTGGACATGCTTCCTATTAAGTGATTTTAATGGTTTTATGTAAATTAAAACATGTAATTGTTTTCTAGGGCCATCTGTTACTTTCTGAAACCAGTGAGTCTTAGAATGGTGGCAATGGGCTAAGGGAGACTAGTCCTCAGCTTGAGAGGACAGAAGAGGAGAGGAGAGGAGAGGAGAGAAGAGGAGAGGAGAGGAAAGGAAAGGAGAGGAGAAGCAACTAGCAAGGTTTTCAGAATTTCATGGTCCCTTAGAATATTTCCTTTAAGACTTAAACTCAAGGTGTCTGGAGAGATGGCTCAGCAGTTAAGAGCACTGGCTTATCTTCCAGAGCACCAGGGTTCAATTCCCAACACCCACATGGCAGCTCACAACTGTCTGTAACTCCAGTTCTATGAGATCTGACAATCGTCACACTAATACACATAAAATAAATTAAAAGAAAAAAATGACTTATACTCATCAAGAAAACACACACACACACACACATATATATATATATATATGTGTGTGTGTGTGTGATATATATATATATATATGTGTGTGTGTATATATATATCCTTTCTATCCCTTGTGTTGTCAGATTATTTTATGGCCATAAAACCAGCAACCAAACTGAGTGACTTTTGCTGAGAAGACCAGGTGCTTTTAAATGATGTTCCATTGTGAGTGATTTGTTCCTTTGTCTGAAAGCATGTGGATCAAGATCAAGGTCCATCTTCTGCCCAGGGAACAGTAGGAGACAAGAAGGACACATAGAAAACTGCTTTGGCTGGGGTAGATGGGAGCTTTTGTTTATTTCAAACCTAACTGCATTTTTTTCCATAGTAGACACAGAGAAGTTGGGTATTTTCATAGAGCAGGGTCCAGATTTGGGTAGGAGAGTTAGTTTGAAGCCATCTAAGTCCTGGTCCAAAGAATATTCAGAAGGAAGAAATGATGTTCTCACATGGGATAAGTACAATGTGATGCTGAGAAGGTGAGACATACCAGAACAAAGAGCATGGAGGCTGCCACACTTGGTGAGGAGGGAGCATCAATAGAACACATATCACACACACACAATTCACGACCCGTCTTGAAGAGCCCACGTTGACCTCCCTCAGAAGAGTGTGAGAAGATACCTCGTGAGACTCCTCTGGTGTTTCTTCTCAGCTCTGTAATATTTCTCATCCCTCAGATTTAGACACAGCTTTGCAGATGTGTGCGGGCACTCGTGACTACCCACACAGGTGCTTGCTAGCGCTATCTACCTCCATAGCAGGTACATGATTCTTGCTCACCTTGGGCTTCTCTGGGCTTCTGCAGTAGAGGCGCACTTGGCATTCATCCACCATCATTCAGGAGCTCCAAGAGGAATAATGGCCCGTGAAATGAACCTTGTAAGGAGGGTGGTAGCAGGAAATTACAGGTTCTTCTTCATCCCTGATTCCAAAGCCCAGGCAATACAACTTCTCTGCAGGAAGCCAGACACCCTAACATGGACTTGCTTGAGGGGATGTGTCTATTTTGGTCATCCTTCTTGCTTTCTAAATCACTATCATTGTCCGTCGTTTCTGTTCTGAGGTCACAAGTCCCAGTAAAACATGCAGTTTCTACTGTCTGAGAAGCCGTGTCTAAAACAGCCCCCTTGAGATACAGAGGACTCTAAGTCAGAAGAGAAAACTTGCAAATTATCAGCTGCATTACCTATTATTCGCCCTTCTCATGGATGTTCTACTTCCTACCTCCAACATAATAAGCACTCACCTTCAGAGAGTGCCTTGAGGAAGAGTCAAGCAGGAATAGGGAAGTCCCATCCCATTTTGTAAAATTCTCTTCTTCCAACAACATAGCTGGAAGAGGAGAGATAATTTAAGATCAAATTCATTTGAACACATGAGTTTTACACCAGCCTGGTGCAAAAATTTTTTACACCACCCCAATTTTAAAGTTGAAATGAAGCTGACGATCTGGATGTGTTTGGAGGAAAGCCTAATACTTTTAAGTGGGCAGAAACACTGCTTTTATGCTGAGTCATGGGAAGACTGTGTTACAGGTTCTTGCCAAAAATGCAGCTTCATTTGTTCCTAAGTCATCGATCATGTTTACTCATCAAACAGTCTGCAGGAAAAGCTGAGTCACCAATTATCTCTCAGGTTTTTCGTGTCAGCTTTAATATTTCATTAAACTCATCTCACTCTGATGTAATATCCACTTAATTACTGTTAGCATCCCTTGTTGTTCTAAAGATTTGTGTCTTATCAATCATTAACCTAACAGTAACACTAAGAATAATTAGGGTATTGATTTGTTAATCAAAGAAGCGTGTATATATTTGGAACATTAGAAGTGAGTGAAGGTTAAAAGACATTGATCTCGGATTGCCAGAAAGATACCCTAATGTTTTTCATATTCAATATCCATTGACCTACAAAGTGGTCACATAAGGCCTCCAAACACAACCTAGGCTAAATGTGTTACTGTCAGTGTCTTGAGACACTTAAAACTTAGTCATTTAACTCGTATTTTATAAGTTAAGTGACTACTGAAAAAATAGAGCATGCATTTAAGCAGAGGAGAGTTGTGCAATATTCTTCTGTATAGGGGAGTAAAGGTTCTTTCTTCCTGATCTTGGAAAAATGTTCCATGACACAAAATTCCAGGGAAATCGCAAGTATTAGAGTTTAGAGACAGACTATTGCGTTTCATCTTCAATGGAGTGACCAGGGGTTCCAACATTCTTTTAAAAAAGGCATTTTATTTTTTAATTAAAGATAATTATATTGCTTTCCCCTTCTCTTTCCTTCCTTTAATCCTCATGGGTACATCCTTGCTCTCTCTTGAATTTATGGCCTCTTTTTCTTTAACTGCTTTAATTAACCAGTCTATATACAGGTATCTGTATATGATTTCAGGAATGACTATTTGGCATTGGATAATTGATTCAGAAACTCTTCCTGGAGGAGGACTATCTACCTGTCAGTATTTATCAGTTGACTACAGTACAATGTCTATGGTCAGAGCCGCTTGAGATTCCCCCCTTCTTTGTTAATAATGTATGTATTGCTGGCATCCTTGCTCAAGTCTTATTTAGGCAGCCACACTGATGAAACTTAATTGGTATAGCTTCTCTGGCACTTTCATGAGAGAAAATCTCACAGAAAGCTTCCTGGTCCTCTTACAACCTGCCCCATCTTCTGCTAGGATCCCTGACCCCTAGGTGCAGGAATTGTATTATAAATGGGCCCGTTGGATGGAACTCGGCACCACAAGATTACTCATTCTCTGTATTTTGATCAGTTGTGGTTTTCTGTAATGGTCTCTTTGTGTTGCAAATGGAAGTTCTTTCAATGATAAGTGAGACCTACACTTACCTGTGGTCATAAAGATAAGTATTTAGAATGCAGTTAGGAATTATCTTGGTTTAGTAAGTGGTAGTTATAGGTTCTTCTCCAAGATTCAAGACTTAGTACTAGCCATGGGTAGTTGGTTAGGTTTCTAGTACCAAACATAATTTTTTTGTTGTTGTTGAGCAGACTTTAATCATCAGAGAGCTGTTGGTTACCTAATATGTATTACTAAAGCATCCTTAGGGCACAGTGCTTTTCTGGTCATTGTAGTTTATATATTTCATAGCTGGATTATGGTTAGTCCTTGCATTGCACCTTCTGGTACCATAAAAGCTAGTCCTGAGGGAAGAGACTTAAAGGTCAGTCAGATCCAGCTCAGGTCCTCTGGGTCTTGTGTTTGAAGTGCATTGTATCTTCAACCAGAGGGATGTACCTTCTATGACTGGGAGCCTCAAGGGCAAAAGTAATAGCCTAGCTTGTGGGATGTTCAATCAGTGCTTCCTAGACTAAGGTGGGGCACTGATGTGGCACCCAGTATGATCTGGAGCCGTAATTCTAAATTTCTTAAGAGTCCAAATTTTCATTAAAACCACAATTTGTTATCTAGTGCAGGAAAAAACAATAATGACATGCTAGAAAACACAAAGAACCAACATGCTTATATCCTAGCTTTCCTTAGGCATTACTTTCTTCTATATGCCAGCCAACCTTAATCTTGAAATAAGCTACAAAGATGGAAACTGTATCCACACTTCTGTTGACAGGGTTTCTGTCCTGCCCTATTCCCACAATTTTTAAGTCCCATAGAAATTACACAGAGGTCTACATTAACTATAAACTGATTGGCCCATTAGCTCAGGCTTCTTATTAACTTGTATAACGTATATTAGCCCATTATTCTTGTCTATGTTAGCCACATGCCTCAGTACCTTTTTCAGCAAGGCAGTCACATCTTGTTTCTTCTGTGGATGGGTCAGGACTGTGGAGGAATGGGCTTTCCTCTTCCCAGAATTCTGTTCTCATTGACCGACCTCCACTTCCTGCCTGGTTGTCCCGCCTATACTTCTTACCTGACTACTGGCCAATCAGTTTTATTTAAAATATAATTGACAGAATACAGACCACTGTGCCACACCACTTCCCTCTCTCTCTTTTTTTTTTTAAAAAAAAAAAAACAAGGAAAATATCCATAGTCAATTTTTTGGGAATGGAGCCTGAGCTAATGGGCCAATCAGTTTATAAGTAATGTAGACCTCTGTGTGATTTCTTTGGGACTTAAGGATTATGGTAATCAGGCAGGATAGAAACCCAGTCAACATATGGTGCCCACGTGGACAACTGCATCCACATAAAGCCTGACAGAACTTGGGAAGTAATTCTAGACAGAAAAGAATAGAGTTAAGCATGGCTTATTGATAGCAGCATTTTCTCAGATGGGCTCTGCTTGTTAGAGGCAAGTGCTCTCATTTAAGAGAGGCTTCCTGACTCAGCTTTAGCTGCAAAACCTTGCAGCTCTTTTAAGATGTCCTGACACAAAACATTTAAATGGTGTTGATGAAAAGCTGACCACATGCTTTTTGGTGGTGGTGGGGACCTTGAAATGCCATACAGTTATGACAATAAACGTGGCTCCAGCCAGTACCTCTGCCAAAAAGCTGGAATCTCAGAAAGCTAAAGAATTAGCTGGATCCAGCCATCATCAGAGCCACGGCTTTAATCCTACCCATATTGCTTAGCAAATTAAAGACTCATGTGGTCAGAGAAAAGGAGAGATATACAGTAAAGAGAGATTCAAAGACAAAGGAAACCTCTAAATGGTTTACAGTGTGTTAAAAATATATGCAAGTTTAGGAGAGTAAAGAAAGAGGTTAAAGTTCTTAAAATAAAAAAAAGAGAGTAGTTGGGTTTGATGGTACACACCTTTAATATCAACACTTGGGAGACAGAGGCAGGCAGACCTCTGTGAGTTCAATGTGTGGTGGCACATGCCTTTAATCCCAACACTTGGGAGACAGAGGCAGGCAGACCTCTGTGTATTCAAGGACAGCCTGGTCTACAGAGTAAATTCCAGAACAAAGATACACAGAGAAATTCTGTCTTAAAAATCCAAAAATTAAAAATAAAATAAAATAAATAGAGGTTAAAATAAAGTTATGTAAAGATGAAAAATACACAGAGAGTCTGGATACTGTATGTTATTGTGTTCTCTTTGAATTGTTTGAATGCTGAGGAAAGAGCAACAGCTGTTAAAAGATATTTGCTTATAAATACTGCTGAATTAGTCCAAGATATATATTCTGAAAATATCTTAGCTTCAAGATTGAAGTCAAAAGGTATGTTACTTTGGAGAAGAGGATTTGTTTTTGTTTCCACAGGAAATGAGAGGCTGTGGATTCATTCTGAGTTAAGAAAAATCAGGTTTGATCAAGGAAGACCACCTGAGAAATCTCCGCTAGGAACTGATGGCCCAGATGTCAGAGTTCTACATCCAGAACAGATTCAAGATGCTGCCTGAGATGATCAAGCCTCACAGGATACTCCAGTCAGGACTTGATCATACTTCTAAATTTTCTTTAAGTCCCCATAAGATTATCAGTGCCCCCAACCAGCAGGAAGTAGCCTGGAAAACTATGCCCACATTCCCCCAAAATGGACTATGGATATTTTCCTTTATTAAAAAAAAAGAGGGGGAAATGATGTTGGACAATTGTATTTTGTCAATTATATTTTAAATAAATACTGATTGGTCAGTAGCCATATGTGACTACCTTGCTGAAAAAGGTACTGAGCCATGTGGGTAACATATTCTAAAACAATGGGCTAATGTATAAGAGTTAATAAGAAGCCTGAGCTAATGGGCCAATCAGTTTATGGTTAATGTAGACCTCTGTGTGATTTCTTTGGGAACTGGGCAGGACAGAAACCCTGACAACATCCTTCAGGTTCTTTTTATTCTTTGTTTTACTTACCAATCAGCTCAAGGTAGAAAATTGAGTGATTTGGAATCACTTATGAAATGTTTTCTTATTTTGTAAACTGACATTCCAAAATTCAGTAAGATCAGAGAATTCATGATAACTATATATTGCAACCATTTAAAACTTGAATTATATTAAATAAATAACATCAATCACACAAAAGATATTGGCCAGGTGAGAGGGAACACTCAGCGAGAGAAAGGAAATATTTAACACTCTAGTACACTTAATATCACTTTCTGCTCTCAGAACTAAAGATTTCAGTTTTCATCTTCTGTTGGGTATCCAACAAATCATGAAGACTGCCCCAGTATTTGTCTAACAAAACATTTTATTTTACCAGGAATTCTCTTGGAATTCAGAAGAAAAGCAGAGGCTTCTTGCAGGTTGACCAGAATACCCAAACAAGCAAAAGTGTCTACAGTTGGTTTGACCAACAGATGGGGCATTTGAGTTGGAGGGGGAAAGGTACTACTCTAAGGTCAGTGAGAGCCAGTTTCTGGGGTGTTGGGATTTCAGAGCTCAGTTAAAGCTCCATCTTCCTGTGGCCTCCTTATGTGGTAGCCTTTATGCAAAACAAACTATAGAGCATTACATGGTCCATTGTATTTTTTTTCGGTGTCCCCCTTACTTGAAAGTTTGACTTGGCTGTTCTTATTTCTAACCCACATTTTGTGAACCATAATTTAAAGAATGATTGCTATTAATTTAATAATCTCTTCTTTCTGCATTAAAGAGAATGTAGAGCTGGTTTGGAACTGGACATCTCCATTTTGGTAACGATAGACAAGTGGTGGCTAAATGAAATTTTGCACACTTTGGGGAGAACTGCAGAAAATGCAAAAGCACAACACAATGATTTCTATTCTTTGCTGTTAGTGGTTTATTTTACTGCCTGGTTTCAAAATAAAAGCCATCAAATTAAAAAGATCATTACTTCTCTGGTAGTGTGTTTGAAACCAAGGATCTGGTAAATGAGAGCCTTTAAATATGTATCATAGCTTTTGTAGCAGAAAATGAAACCAAAGACTGCTTCTCTTGAGTTCATTAAAAATTCAGCGTTTTCTCCTTTAAAGCAAATCTGTTGATTATTATTTTCTGCCCTGGTCCCTCACCCTCCCCAGGGCGGTTTAATTTAAGTATATTGCTCTTCTTTGTATTCCTCCCACGCTGTTGTGAAGTGTTGCTATGAGGCAGAGGAACAGCTGCTGTGCCTGTCCCCAGAAGTGGCTGAATTCCAACAGTGGGCACAGGCAGTTATGTAAAGATTGGTTTTCAGGGTTTCCTAGGAAACTGGTGATACTGGTCCAGTCAGATTGGCCATAAAAATAAGATTAAGTGTAACTTTGGATGAGCTGGGAGTGGCCAGTGGTGTAAGAGGTGGCGGGGGGGGGGGAGGGGGATGAATCGACCAGCTGCTCTCATACTAGTTTGCTTCACTTTTATTTTGAAAGCATATAATAAGTTAATATTTGGAAAGCATTGAAATCATCCAAAAAACAAAAATAGACATACTGGACTAAAGTTCACAACCTCACCCACATACCCTCAGTGACCTACCCTGATTTTGTGCATTAACAAAATAAGATCCAGAAATTTACCCCAAATGTGAATAAAAAATAAAGCTGAGAAGAAGTTGCAGTTGTTATATGATGATGATTTCAATATGTAAAATGCTAAAACGGGACAGTTCAAAGGTCGTTTTGTAACTAACTCCTTGCATATGATGAATATGGAGTAATATTACATCTAATACTGTGTCAGATATTGACAAAATTGGAAAATCCATGCAGTATTCGCAATGGAGTCCCTAGATTAGAAGCATAAATGAGAGACTTTGAAACACTTATGTGGCAAAATGACCAGCCCTTGGATGTCTAAAGGCCACTGAGGAACTTGTTTTAATATTAGCACCATCACTGGGAAATTCTAGAATACTTATAATCATATGAAAGTGCTAAGTGCTGGAGAAAGATCACTTGGAGATGGTTTTATAAATGCCTATCTAGATGATATCAACAGAAAAATATGAGCAGCTATTTGGATTGCTACATTACATTTTGCCTAATAACTTGCGGTCCAAATTGCAGTCAGTGAAGGTGTCAGTCCAACTTGACAAATCTTCAGTGTAACGAATGAGACATATCCACAAAGAATGCCGATTATAAAAAATTCAAACAATTGCAGAAATTCACGAAATTTGCAGAAGTTTTGTTTACCAATTGCTTGTTGCTATTATTGCACCTTTCAGGAAAGCTATATTATGGAGATGAGATTTTTCTTATACCTTTAACTCCGGTGACTGTCATTTAATTTCATAAACACCCACGTACCCCACATTCAGTGAGAACAGAGCCTTACATTCTATTTTAGATAATTGTGTTATTTCTTAACAACAGCAAGAGGAAAAACCAAGAACCGATCCTTTTTGAGTTGGATTTGAAATATAATAAGTTTTGATTTGGTAGACTTGCCTGACAACTGAGCAAAGGTTGATTTTATTGTGATACTAACATGGATTTGTTTGACAGAAAGTGAAAGAAAAGAATATAGAGGCACCATCTAAATCTGTTTTATATAGTATATGTGTGAACCATATCTGTTTTCTTGTTCTAAAGAATTATGGTGGTTTATTTGCTTTTTTCCTCTGTATATTTTTTCTTCCTAGTTTCAAAACAAGCAACTATCCTTTAGGTATTGTCTGTGACCTCCACACATAATTTATCTGAGGTCAAGTAACTCTGTTTGGATGCCATGGTTTATCCAACAAGGACTTCCAGATCTTCCTTCCCTATCAGATATTTCTTTAAGCCAACACCTATGGGCTACATTTAATGACTGTAGACATTGCATTTGGCTTATCTCATGTGTAGAAAAATATCACCTCAAAGCAGGCTAGAAGACGGTTGATTTCTGGCTTATAAATACTGAATTTTCAGTTCTTACTGGAAAATGTGACTTTTTTCAGGGGACTGGTACAGCTAAAACTAATCTGAGTATATCATGGTTTTCCATTTGCATGCGTATAATCTTTTATAAATGCAATATACCACATAAATGTAGGATAGAGTGCTCAGCTATTGGGGGCTACCTAGGAATACACAAGTTCAAGCCAACCTAAATTCCTGCATGGATGGTGGTGGGATTCATAAGACCCTATCACTGTTTGAGGAGTTATTGAAGGTTGATGAAATTTGCAGAAGGGAGAATTCTTTTTCTTTAAGAATGTGGTCATTGGTAGGTTTTTCAAAGCTTTTGTGGATGTCCTGTACTCATATATGAATGGGCAGACTAATGGGATCTAGCAGGTTAGAAAATTATGATGAAAAGCAGAGAAGATGGGTGCCTTAGAAAGAGTTGGATGGTAGAGAAGAAGTAAAGTTATCAAAATTTATTGTATACATGTATATAATTCTCAAAGAATAGGTAGGTGGATGGATGGATGAATGGATGATGATAGATAGATAGAAGATAATAGACAGAGAGAAAGACAGAAAGGCAATAGTCAAGGCTGATTTACAAGGAGCTTACCCAGTTGAGTAGGCTGCATGTTGCAGAGTTGAGGCACTATCCAGATGTGAACAGAAACCATTCTGGTAAGGACTCAACCCAGATGTTCCTGCTCCATCATGTAATTGATCTCTGGAACACCACCACACACAGATATTCTGGAAATGCGGTCTTCCCACGATAAATATCTAGGGGAATATAAGGGTGATTTCTACCTTGGTCTTTACACTTTGGCTACAATTATCTGATTTCATTTCAACTAGATTCTTATTTCAAAAATATTCATGAAGCACTGGTTTTGGTGGTTTTAACATGCAAATTCCTGGAAAACCTTTATACAATTGCTGACAGGAGCATCTCCAGTTAAAGGTGGTTAAGAAAAGCAAAGTAGAATGGATCATTATCCCTTGAGCTGAGTTCTAGCAGGAAAAGAAGCAGAGCATAATCCTTTGTGTGATGTGATGTGTGTGTTTGTGTGTGTGTGAATATGTGTGTATGTGTGCATGTGTGTGTGAATGTATGTACAATCAGAAATGTGTAGTCTTCTATTAATTTTTAATTAGCAAAGACAGTATGATTGATATTTAGTTCCTTTGAACACTACTTTATTTTTATAGGAAAAAACCAACTTTACATAATGAGTGGTTCATTTTAGTTAAATTAATTACCTTCTAGAATTTCTAACGGGGAGATTTTTTATTATTATTATAGAATCACAAGGTTGTCATTTAATCTCTGTACAGTGCGTTGGGCACAGTTACATACAAGAGAACAGTGAGCTGTCTTTGGTAATGGTCCCCTTAAGGTATATTCATTTATTATTCTGCCCTGAACCATTTCAGAGACTTCTGAGACAAACCATAAGCCACTTAGAGATGCTTTTGTGAGCAGAGATCAGGCTGATATTGGAGAAGCCCATGGAATGGTACATAAGATAGTCCCTGGGCACGACAGAAACCCCAACGAGCAGGCCCCTCATGTTACACCCTCTTTATCTTAGGAAAGTGTGGTGAATGAGGCTTGTCTGGTAGAGAGTGCTTCTAAGTTCCTGCCAGGTGTGGCTACTCTAGAGGTGGGGATGCCAGGTAGAAAGCATTTCTAGATGGAAGTAGACAAATCTACAGGAAGCTTATGTAGCTTCTGTTGTTTTCTGCCACTCCACTGTTGTTTTGTAGAGAAAAATGAAATAGTTTACCTGATCATAAATATTGGGAAATGTTGGGTGTGTGTTCCATTCCTTGGTTTCTGTTGTCCCCTCTTGGTGTGGGATAATTATCTGTATTCTGTCAATCATGTTTTAAATAGATGCTGATTGG
>JAQHUG010000141.1:1638820-1661012 GCA_028555095.1 Dicrostonyx torquatus | reverse complement strand
CACAATGTCCCTTTTGCAGAAATACTGCCCGGCATGCCTATTTTTATTCTAAATGTGAGAAAGTATTAGGTACAGCCAAACTGAGAAAAATTTAATATTCAACTACCACTCATCTGACCTGTAGAGGTCATGAGAACAAGAACATCCTAGAGAGTTTCCCATGTTAAAAGGGGATTTGGAAGATGCGAAACCTAAAATGTCTGTTCAGGCTGCCTTCGTTGGGGTTACTATTGCTATAATGTAACACCATGACTGAAGAAATCTGGGGAAGAAAAAGCTTATTTGGCTTATATTTTCATGTCTCTGGTCATCATAGAAGGAATTCAAGACAGGAACTCAAACAGAGCAGGAACCTGGAGGCAGGAACTGATGCATAGGGTATGGAGGAGGGCTTCTTACTTGCTTGCTCGTCAAGTTTTCTCATAGAACCAAGGCCACCAGCCCAGGCATGCAACTGCCCATAATGGGCTGGACCTCTACTATAGATTAATAATTATGAAAATGATCCATATGTCCAGTTGCTTATAACCTGATCTTCTGGAAGCATTTTTTCAACTGAAGTTTCCTCTGTTAGGTGATGATAGTTTGTATCAAGTTGACATAAAACTAATCAATACATAGACCTTGACTGGATTACAGAAAAGGAAAGAATCATTGAAACCCAATAAAATATAAGCATTGACCCATTTTGTGACACTGTTACTATCCTGATTTTTGTTTTATTCTCAGTAATTTTTCCACAAAAACTTCCCAATTCAGGCAAATGGGAGAAAGATAAGAAAACTCTGCTACCTTTACTTCTTTCCTCTATGATATTAGTTACACTGAATGATATTACTGAAATAGAATTTGGAAACCTTAGATGATTTTCTGGTGTTCTATTTTGCATCTTTGTAGTTTAATCCAACCTCTACATGGGCAGAATATTGGATAAATGACCTGGTTCAAAGCAACAATGACATAAGCAAGCCCCCTGGCTATGGTAAACTTCATGCTACAATGATGAAAAGCACATTTAACCTACCTGTGTTCATAAAAAAATAAACAAAAACCCCTGAGGTATCCAAAATTTCTCTTTTATACCACACTCACTAAGAAATAATTGTATTTTAGAATAAATTTTACTTTGACCTCTTGCTTTTCATCACTTGCTCTGCCTTCTGCTGATTTGGGTGGCTTCTAGGAAAATGAGCATTGGAGAACATAGTGTATTCATGGAGAAAAATTTTCACAGGAAAGTCACAGTTGGCCATTTTCAACACCAAATAAATTCTTCCAAGCATAAATAGAAGGCAGACCTTTAAAAGTACAACTCAGAGGATGAGCAAGCTTGATTCCCATGTGGGTAAATTAGACCTGTGTGGCTTTCTCACAAAGACACTTCTGAGAATCCTTTGCAAAACACGTGGTTATGGCTAACAAGTTTTGAGAACTATTTATGCAGAGAAAACTTTAAGAACATGAGAATGGAAAGAGGGAGCTGAAGAGAGAATTTCTTGGCCCTGTGAGTCTTCATTTCCTTAATGGAATAATAATACATGCTCTATTCCCCTGAGAATGATGGGAATGAGCAAATTTGTGATTCTAAAACATCCTGCAGTTTGAGAATGGTGTTTTGTTTGCAGTGTCTTATTGGCAAGTGTAGTACTTGAAGTTCAATCAGCTGAGTTTGTTGTTGTTTGTTTGTTTGTTTTTCTAACACATGTATCGGAGAATGAGATAAAAGGAATATAGTAAATGGGAAAAAAGGGAAAGTATGTGAAACTTGGAATCTAATTGTCAAGCATAAGAGTGCTAATTTAGATTTTGAGGATAGATGTTAAACTTGAGTAGCAAAGGCTAACATATCTTCACAGGTAGAGGGAAAGCTTAAAAAATGGCAGAAGTTAGACCCAGGGTAGACATAGAATTTGCAGTCAAATAAGCCAATCTGTGAAAATATATTTATTCCTGAGGCAAGCACATGGAAAGGACGAGGGGGAAGCTCACCAGAGATACGTAGCTACTGTAGTTTGATATTTGCTAAAAGAATAAGAGGATCTCTTTATAATCTTCAAATATATTGTTATGAGTGCTGTCATGTTTATATGACTCTCTAACCCATGTCACTTTTCAAAACCATTGGCATTATATAGTGGGCTTCCTGCCTTCATACTACTCATCAAGAAAAATACTACTTGAAAAATAAGTGATAGCATGATGATGATTGTGATTACAGTGGCCATCCGGGAGGTAGAGAAATACATGCTATGCGTGGAGAATAATGATTAACATTTGGTAATGAGCAATGAAAATCACATGAGGGATCCAAAAAGGCCACAACTTCATCAAAACGTCTGAGGGGCTGGGACATGCTTTGATGTTCTAAGCTGTATGAACTTTGAGTCAGTAATATCTGTGAGGGCTTTGAACTACTTCCCATAGCAGAACCTGACTTTTTTTTTTTTACTATAGAAAACATACTTTCAGGAGATTTGATTTCGGGAAATTTGATGCTGGAAACACATGTTCTTAGATAATGCATTAGAGTTGCATATGTTGTGTGCACTCTTTTGGGGGAAGATTTATTTTTATCTTTGTAAAGATCTATATTTAATTCTGTGCGTGAGCTTGCACCTATGTTGGAGTTTGTGAGTGTAAGTGCAGTCAAATCCCTGTAGGTTAAGTTAAACAGGCTGTGGTCTGTGTTACTCAGGTTCTGGGGACTGACCTTGGGTCCTCTGCGGGAGCTGAATGTACTTTTAACCACTGCGCTTTGTCTGAAATTAAATTTTTTGGTTAATTGAAAAATGTCACATATGTATAACACATTTACATCATTTTCCCTTTCTCATTTTCTTTCTAATCACCACATCTCCCTGATTCCTATATTGCTTCCTTTTCTTTTTCTCTAATTATTTTGTTTTACACACACACACACACACACAAATTCTGATGACTCCATGAAATATTTCTCATGTATGTGTTTTAGACCTGACTATATTAGATAACCAAAAGTTATAATCATTATACATATCAGCATATATGTATATATAGTGTACAAATTATATTACATATAATGAAAGATGGGTTAAAACTAAACTTTCATGTTAGAAACTGCAATTGCCGAGAAAAAAAAAACTAGAAAAGGAGGAAAGTAGCAAACACAAAACTGGAAATGACAACATGATTAGAAATGAAATATTAGGATAGAGCCCAAATATAGGAATTTAAAGACAGAGAAGAAAGTATGGTTACATATAACAGAGAAGAAGGTATGGTTACATATGAATAACTATCAGCAATAATAACTTAGAAATCCTTGCTAACAAGTGCAACCAGCTCATAACATGATGCAGAAATGCCATGAAAGTAAAATGATAAAATGATGCTCATCAGAGAAGCCTACATCCATTCAAACTTGGGTACCACCAAGCACTCAGACATGCATGCCTCCAAGTGTTTCATTGCTCATTCACCGAAGGTCGGCAAAAAACTTTGTTACTATATCGCCACAAAACAAATAAACCAAGAAAAAATAAAGACGTGAGATCTAGGAAGGAGGGAACTTTCCTCAAGGGGGAGATAAAGGGAACTGAGATGAAGATGAGACAAGAATGAGGAATCTGACCCCAAAATGTACCTGGTCCAGATGGCAGGAGGAGCTCAGATGGATCTGGCAAGGCATCTCTGGGGAAAACAGTTGACCAAACAGGCTATCGGACAGAAGGTAAAATTAATTTTCAGAGTTAATGAAAGAGACAGGAGAACAGAAGGGGAGAACGAGTAGAATAACACATCAAGTTCCATAACAGTGTACAATAAATAAGATATAGCTTATGTAATTAAGGGCTCAGCATCATGAGATTTTGATGTCATTAAAACCATGAAAACACTATATATAGATGTTTTAAAATAGCAAATTTTGGGAAGTTGGAGAAGATAACAAAAGTCTCCTGTATCAGTGGGTGCTGCAGATGTTCATTTTTGTTGGAGCTATTTCGAAGCAGATGACAAAAGGTTAATTAAAATATTGAAGATGAGTGCCTGCGGTGACTAATCTCTTGGAAGCAGGAGAGGAGATAGTTAGGTTTTGCCCTGTGTTAATTATCAATACTTAAAATTTAAACACAAGCAAGAAACAGTTTCATAAAGGATTATATTGAGTAAAAATATAATAAATGTATTTAAAATTAAATTCACTGGATGATGTCACTTTTCAACATAGCTATGTCATAAGTAAGTTGCATTTGTTTTATGAATGGGAATATGAGTAACAACCTCATGGATATTTTGTACCCCTCCACCACAGCACAAGCTCATTACCTTCTTCTGGTTTTAGTGTCTTGAGAAGATGTGCTAATATAGTTGATACTCACAGTCATTGCTAAGTTTGGAACTTTCATCGTTTTGATTTCCTGAGTCACAGTTGTCATTCACAAAGTGTTATTGAGAAAAATGTGCCATAACTACACAGACCTGTGTGTGTGTGTGTGTGTGTGTGTGTGTGTGTGTGTGCGTGTGTGTGTGACTACTTCATTTTTATTTGGTGGCTTCTCTTTGCCAGTGTTATTAGGTCTTTGTTACAATATGTCAATAAATCACCAAAAATTTTATTGTTGAATGATATACTCAGTAATAAATCACTGAAAGAAGAGGTCTGAGATACTTAAAAGGACTCCTTTCTATAAGAAGGGGAGTGAGGCATGCTAATTGAAAGCTCCTGATTGGCAATAAGGTATAGAATTTCATCCTGGAGTCTTGTCCTTGGAAAGACTTGTTTGTTGCTTCTAGCCGTGATGATATTGACCTTCATAAGTTTTAGTGATCTATAAAGATAACCTGAAGTATCTTTTTAATGTATCATTTAGTCATTGCTATGAGATGGTATATATATATATATATATATATATATATGCAGTAGGAGGGAAAGCGTTCTTGATATCCCTAAGATTGATTTTACAAAATGAATATAAATTTTATAACTTGATTTTATCTGAAACATGTATAATGTTAGCTGGCTTTAAATCTTAAGATTAATTAAATAGAGACAAAAGAACCACTCACTCTATTGCTGAAGATTCTCCCCACCTTTGTTTAATTATGTAAAAATCCTTTTCCAGTTTGCTTTCTCTATATGGCCAGAATCATTCTTTATGCCATTATGGTGGCATGTAGGTCTCTTCAAAAAAAAATAAAAAAGAAAGAAAGAATGAAAGAAAGGAAGGAAGGAAGGAAGGAAGGAAGAAAGAAAGAAAGAAAGAAAGAAAGAAAGAAAGAAAGCTGTATCTATGCCATAAGTTTCTAGAATTGCTCATTCTAAAATCCAAAGTTCTCAAAGGTGTGTTTTCTGCAACCGCCTTCATTTCATTTCAGGTGTTCAAACCTTGGACCCACCTCGAGATTTCTGCTCTCTTTCCATTACTAAAATGACTATTGAGAAGTCACCACCCGCACTGCAATTATAAAATACTAACTCATCTCTCGGGCATATAATTATGCAATTTCCTCACACTATGTTTCTTTGTTCTAATAATACATACTTTTATATCACTGCGACCTGACTGGATGTTCTATCTTCCTTCCTCCAAATTCTAAAGAATTAGACACTTTCTTGTCTCCATTGCAGATGAATCTGAGAGTTTCTTTATTCATCATCAAATAAGCAGGAATTCTTTGTTTACATTCTGCTGAAAGACATAATTTGACATGAACAGTAAAACTAATGAATTCTTTGATTTATTCACGATTTATTTTATGTGTGACTGCGTCTCTCTCTCTCTCTCTTTCTCTGTGTGCGTGTTTCCATGTGTGTATGAAGCTATTCGTGCATGTGTGTGCATTGTCATAGTCCAGTGAAGGTGTTGATCCTTGACATGCACCGTGCTTTCCACAAGGTCTCTCTTTGATTGGTCACCATTGCATATGCCAGGCTGGCTGGCTCCCTAACTTTGAGGGATTCTCTTTTCTCTACTTTCTACATCACCATAAGAACACAGACTTGTAGATACATACTAGTACGCATGGATTGAGAGCTATTCTAGTTTGCTCTTATTTTACTGTGTTAAAGCACTGACTGTGAGTTACTGGAAGAGGGAGAGGGTATGGTTGATCTGAGCTTAGAGATTCCAGTCCATCACTAAAGACATTGAAGGCCAAAATTCAAAGCTTGAGCATAGAGGAAGAATCCATGGAGTAATACCATTTACTGGCTCCTTATCTGTTCCACTCTGCAAGTTTCCTTATTTTTTTTATTTTTTGGTTTTTTCAAGACAGGGTTTCTCTATAGCTTTGGAGCCTGTCCTGGAACTAGCTATTGTAGACCAGGCTGGCCTCGAACTCACAGAGATCCGCCTGCCTCTCCCTCCCGAGTGCTGGGATTAAAGGTATGCACCACCACCGCCCAGCTGGATTTATTTACTTTTTATTTCATGTGCATGAGTGTTTTGCCTGTTTACATGTGAGTACATTGATTCCATACCTGGTGCTTGAAGAGGTCAGAAGATGGGGCCAGATCCTTTAGAAGTGGAGTTCCTGGTGTTTTGGTAAGCTACCGCGTGGATTCTGAGAACCAAACCCAGATACTCTGAAGAGCAGCAAGTGCTCTTAGCCACCGAACAACCTTTCCAGCCCATCATCTACCTTTCTCACACTACCCAGATCCACCTGCCTAAGAATGGTACTGCCCATGATGTGCTGGTCCATACTACATCAATCAATAAGCAAAAACAGTTTCTGGAAGACACATTCACAAGGCAATCTGATTGAGGCAATATTTCAACTGAGGTTCCCTCTTCGCTGAGGACACTGGGTTGTATATAGTTGACAAAGAATGGTAATTGGCACAAGTGGATTCTGAGAATTTTTAATTCAAGTCCCCATCTTTTGAGACAAATGTCTTACCAAGCAAGCCATTTCACCAGCCCTGTTCTTTGTTTTATAAACCAACTTTTTGCATTGAGTTAATCACTGAGTTCTGATTATTTTTTCCTATGAATTCTTTCCCATAACTGTCTTTATGTTTTCACTATTACCTTTGGCTGCTTAGCATCTCCTTATAGGAGCTAAGAATCATTTTTAATGTTCATGTTTATCACTGTAGTGATATTCTGGCCACATTAGAAACATTACAAGTTTCTGTGGCTAATAAAAGTTATCCCCATCTGGATGCTGGTTTATGATGCCTTATGAACAGTTTAATTGTTCTTCAGTAAACAATTATTTACTGAGTTTGTTTTCAATGTCGTGGCTGAGTATAATAGGGATTGTTATAAAGTAATTGCCACCCTACGTTTGAACACGAAAGCTAAGGCACTTCCTGAGCACAGGCATACAGTTATGCAGTGACTCACTGCTGCAATTGTTTCTTGTGTTCGGTATCACAACAATAACCCTTTGATGGATCCGCGTTGGTTATAATCCAGCATTTCATGCGAACCATGTTTAAATGAGGTTTCCTGAAATAGCAGGAGGAAAAAGCCACAGATGTCCGAAGTTTCTGGTTGGACCAGTTTTCTCTGCAGTCGTCAATGCTAGCTAACTATTTTGTTGTTAAGTTGCATTGGTTTCAAACAATATGGGGTATGCATCTCTGTGTTTTGCTCTAAACCCTAGCCATGCCATGGTTCATGCCCTTATATGCAGCATACCAAATAAAATGGGTAGATTCTATTCAGATTTTTATTAGGAATAAGTAAGTCTGGCTTCAGAGGAATGTTAGAAGAGAAATTCACATTACTTCCAACAGCACAAACTGGTAGCCTTCACTAGACTCTACAAAACTCATTAATTCAAACGCAAAAATGTATTTATCCCAGCTGTGAAAAATTGCTAGCCTTAAATTATAAAACAGTATAGCAGAAATTTGTTCTCTGCTACAGAAAGAGTTCACTAGCAAATTAGCAAATTCAGTGTTTTGCAAAACTGCTTTTTAAAGGAAGAATTTATAAATGGGCATGCATGCATATAATGACTTTCCTCAACAGCAATTAAACTTATCAGTAAGTGTTTAAGATGGGTAATGAAGTATGGATGGCTTTAGTAAAGAGATTATTTACATCAACAATTAATATGCAGTGTCCTATGAGACAGTGTTCTAAGTCACGATTCGGTAAGTTACTTGGCAAAACTCCTGAATCTATTGGGAACTGTGGGTTATCCAGGTAAGGATTTTAAGTATTTCATTGTATTTTCAAGTGTAATAGGATAATGTCAGATGAGCAAATGGGAGTGGCTGACCTCCAATAAAACAACACAACTTGATTTGTGGGCTATACTGAGTGGCTCTACGTTCTTCATTTCCGTAATTTTAACTCAACGGTTTTCACACTGTTAACTCTTTTGTAAACTAATCCAGTGACTAAAACCATCAATTTTATTGAGTCTGGGGAGAAGGCTTTGCAGGTTAGTTTCTTGGTGCATACACTTGAAGTCCTGAATCCACACAGTCATATAGAAAGCTGCAAAACTGCTTATGACCTCAAGGCTGGGGTTTCTGGGGTGAGTAGAGACAAGAGGAGCAGTTGGTTTACCGAAAGTCTGCTAGCTCTAGCTTCATAGGGGACATTGTCTCCAAGGATTAAGGTAGAGAGCATCAGAACCTAATGCTATGTGCACACTTGGGCACCCACTCCATAAACACAAAGTAGGGGTATAGCATCTCACACAGCCGTAAGCCCAAGAGAGTAGATTTTGTCATAAAATATTGATGAACACAGGGTGTTACAAGTTAGTGAAATTCGGAGGAATGTGTACCGTTTAATAGACTAAATTGACAGGCGAACGCAGTGAGGCTCAGAGAACTGAGACAATTTTTCAAGCTGTTTGGTTTGTAAAAGGCGGACCTGAATTCCTATTCTGAATTTCAATAGAGAAGACATTTGTAAGAAAATGTTAGATAAAGCCTCTGGTGTGTCAGATTTTAAGTCACAAGTTAACAGAATGAGAAATGAGGCAGGGTTTAAAAAAATTGACAGGACCAGATGCTTTGTAAGATGCTGTGGAGCTAATGGAGCAGGAATGGACCTGGTTAAACCAAGGGTTGACTGATAATATCACAGTAACTTTAATTATGATCAATTTAGACAACTGATTAAAAAAAACTATGGTATGTTTCCCAAAATATGTTTTTCCTTATTTTGAGTGTGCAACTGAATGTGTTTGCAGAGTAAAAATCGAATAAATTCTTTCTTCCAACTGATTGGGTCAAATTGCTAAGAGAATTCCTCATATCTCCACACATAGAATAAAAATGCAGACATTATTTGCTCCAGAAACATTTTCAAATTGCTTAAGACCTCAGAAGTAAACAGAAGACATTAGAAGCGACTCATTTTTAGTCTTCATGGATCTATGTAGCTCAAAAAAGATGGGATTACACTTTATTGCTAAGATTGAATCTCACTCAGCCCAGACTGCACTCTGGTCTTTAACAATTGATCCTTTTGCCTCTATTTCCTAAGTGCAGGGATGAGGAGCATGCGTCATCAAACACGGCTGATCATAACCTCAGTTTATCTCACATTTAAGATGTCTGAGATATCTCAGGATATCTTATGAAAATGGAATGATATTGCTTAATACCTTTGATTTCTTTGACAGCCACCTATGATAAACAAAATAAAATAAATAACCCGGGTTTGTTCTCTTGTAAGTAATGCTTCCTCTTTCTTCCCCAGCTTATTCGATGAAATCAAGGCACTTGGGTGAGTAAATTTATAGTTTTCCTTGGGACATTTTTACATTTTATCTGGGCCCACCTGCCCTTGCTTCCAAAGTCTTGCCATTTCTGGCTAACCCATTGCTAACCTATTTGTTGGGTTTTAATCTCATATGTCATTTTTTATATGCCACATAATTGTCCTAAATCTGTGATTGGGTTCTAATATTATCTTCCAATTCCCTCTCCTAATGCCCATTCTCTTCATTGTTTTATATTTCCCTGACCATGATATTTTAAATATTTTAAATCCTGATTTGAGTCAACTATTGGCTTGCATGAACCATACACACAGAGAACAGAAAGATTTATTAGTCTGTAATATTAGTTATGTATTCCTATTGCATAGGCCTAGAAATTTAATATTGAAGTCTAAAGATATCATTTCATAGTTTGTTCAATAAAGGCTTTACTCATAAGTGTTTGAGCCAGGAAGATGACCATATTCATCTGATTGTGGACTAAGTGGTATAAAGTTTGGTTATAGCCTTACTGCTTAGAATCTCCCTCTGGTCCATGTTTGCTCTTCAAGACATGGACATTAGTGTTTGGGGCTGGTGTCTTTTCATGCCTGGTCCTCAGAGGTTGTAGGAGGCTTAATTGTTCTCAAGACTTTTTTTTCATGTTTTTCGACTTTTGCTGAAGAAAACTTTAGAAGTTACGACATTGGCAAGGCTTTAGGTAGAGAATGTCTTCATTTTGGCATTATAAGGGTCTGACTTGGGTGTCCGGAGAGATGGCTCAACGGTTAAGGGTACTTACTGCTATAACGGCACTGAAGTTTGGTTTCCAGCACTCACACTGTGCTTCATAACTGCCGGTAACTCCACTTCCAAGGTTTCCAACACCCTATTTGGGCTTTTTTGAGCAATGCCCAGAAATGATACATATGCATACACATAAACACTCATATACAGAAAATAAAAATAAATAAATCTTAATATAAACCATTCTCTTGGGGGAACTCAGAGCCTGAGGCAGGCCAGTGTATAGTGGCATATTATTTTTACTTTAGTAAATGAATCTCAATCTGAAAACAAAAAAGGAAAGTAGCTACACTACTAGAGAAGTCTTGCCTCTACCAAGGCTGGGCGACTGTAGACTAAGCAGACAGAGTTTCTCTCTCTTCCCATTTTATATTCCCTCTAGTGCTGGGATTAAAGGTGTGTGAGTCCCTAGTACTGGGATTAAAGTTTTGAGCCACCACCATATTAATTCGTTTCTTCATTGATCTCGTGTAGCGCAGGGTAGTCTTGAACTCACAGAGATCCATTTGCCTCTGTCTCCGAAATTCTGGGATTAAAGGTGTGTGTCACCACTGCCTGCCCTCTAGTGACTTTAGCTTTGTCTCTAGTCTTCACACAAGATTTATTTATTAAAATACAGATGAAATAGCATTACACCAGTGTTCTCAACTTTTGCCAGTTCCAAGTTAGCAAGATATGATTCTAATTCAGAACATTTCTACTATGTCTCGACATTTCACAATGACTGTTATTTATTTCTTTGGCCCCTGATACCTTTGGAATATGATTTCTGTGATTCCACCAAGTGTGCTTATTGGACCCAGTAGAAAATTTACCTACTTAGGAGCAGATATAGAAATATTAGTCAAATGATGGTCACATACAAGATTCCATGACCATTCATCAAGACATTTTACCACCACTTATATTTGGTATCATATCTGAGAACATTAAAAATATAGAATAATATACACAATAAAGCATGTAGAAACCGGAAGGCAAAGATACCGTATAAACAGGGGTATAATATAATATAATATATAATATAATATATAATGCTGTACTTTGAAAATTCTACCTAAAGTTTGAATATCATTACATTTGCAAAGCAAAGCGTAGATTTTAAAATCCAACAGGACAAAAAAAAATCCATTGTAAAACATTCTTGGGGAATGTTTTATTTGATAGTTTGATAATTTGATAGTTTGGTTAGCTGAATATGTGCCTGTTCTAAGATCAACTATAGTTTTGCAAATATAACACATTCATCAAACTATATCTAAAACTTTTGTAGGAACATTATTTATATCACCTTAAAAGTAAAAGTCATGCAACTGTCTGAGTACAAAACAATCTATAAATTCGATTGTATCCATGCAAAGAAATACCACACAAAGCTGAGAACGGGGACCTAACACTTACATGGTAACATGCATGGACTGTACCAAGCTAATACTGAATTAACGGCCAAGCCGTCCCTCCCAAAAGCAACTCTTGTGGTTCCATTTGTATTAAATGTATATGCCAGACACAAAAACAAAACAAACACCTGAAATCCAAGCAGGAGTTACTTCCCTTGAGTGAGGAGGTAGATAAAGAGGGCTCAGGAATAATAAAAGTGTTCTGCTTGACTTCCTGTTTATAGAGCTCACTAATTTTAAGCCTCCTCAAGCTTTAATGTAAGATCTGCAAGCATATTTCCTTGTATTATTACTTAAGAACTAGTTTTGCTGAAGCTGAGCAAGAGAGAAAATGAACACAATCCATAGTGCTAAGTGGATAATGAAGTAAGAATCAGGGACTTAACCTTCGTTTTGACTTTAACAGGAGTGACTCAGATTCACCCAATGAATATCAACTTGGGAATACATGCATATAAAAAGGATCACTCTCTTCCTTATAAAAATGTTCACCGACACGAACGGAATACATAAAATCTTGCTTTTTATGGCTCTTTCAATACAGGTGAGCTGAAGATGTCAAACTTTTATAATTTGTGATAGTGTGAAATTAGGAATGATTTCATAAAGAAATGTTGAGTAATAGGAAAATCATCGAAATGAATTAACATTTTCTGCCTTGTCCTTTCTTGTGTTTTGAAGTTGTGTGTCTGAGTTTGTGGGAATATATGGAATATTTATGCAGTGGCCATGGAGGCTAGAAGATGTCAGATTCGTTGGGGCTGGACTTACAGGTAGATGTGGGCAGCCATATGTGGGAACTGCACCCTAATCTGCAAAAGCAACGAGTATCCTTAACCACTGACTCATCTCTCCAATATCCCTTAGTTGCTTTCATGAACACGTAGTTATGTACATATGTGTATACACATCATACACATGCATTTATGTGTGCACTTAAGACAGATCAATTTTTCCATAATACAGATTCTTCAATGATAAGCACAAGTAAAGAGATATGTAGCTTTTAAACTATTCAGTTGTACAATATAGATCTTTTTATTGATCATAGATTAAATATTCTTAAATTAATAAAGATAATAAATATGATATTTATAGATATCCAAATAATCCTTTGCATTTATATTTTCTGAGATTATGAGACAACTTTGTGATTTTGCTAGCTATCTATATTCGTTTAGTATTCCAAATGATGATAGTTCACCTATTCGTATCTGTTATTTAGTACTAATATAAATGTATTTCTTTAATGGAGGCACTGAATTTTGTTTCTCTGCAATTCCCAAGAACTTAACTTCAAAAAAATTCATTTTAAGTCATTGATTATATTCCAGAGACCACACTTTGTGAAGTTTGACATTTCAAATTCTATTTTAATTACATAACGCTCTCTCTCTCTCTCTCTCTCTCTCTTTTGTTTAATTAAAAGCTAAGTAATGGGTTTTAAATGAGTGTAATTAGTTGCCAACTTTCTTCTGTTCTGACAGAGACTTTTCCCGGTTTAGCCTGCAAATGATTCTTTAATCATTGCTGTACATGCTTTATAGTAGCCATTTCTGAGCCCCTTGGAGATCCTGTAGACAAATGTACTTTTAAGATGGATCGACTCCAGCTCTTTGTAGCACACCCAAGAGCTTTCACTGAGATCAATTCCAATCAGAAAATCACAGGACTAAAATGAGGCATGATAAACAAAAATAAAAACCACCACTTTCTAACATTCATATAGTCCTTATGCTATGCATGCCAACTTGAAGGAAAGTTAGGATTGTCTGTATTTTATGACTATGAGTATTTTTCCTGCATGTTTGTCTTTGTAACCCCTATGTGCCTGGTGCTCTTGGAAGTCAAAAGAAAGCATTATATCCCCTGAAACTAGAGTTAGGGACTCTTGTGGGTGCTGGGAACTGAACCCATGTTCTCTGCACCTTCTCTTAACTGCTGAGCTATCTCTCCAGGCCTGAATGGCATCTTTTTAAAACAGTCTACCTATACCCTCCTTAATGAATAACATGAAAAGAACACCTTAAAGATGAAATTGGAGATATAATGAACAAAAATAACCAAACTCACTGCTATGAACTAGGATGGTTGGGAAAATGTGCACAATCACTGTCTCTATTGTTTTCACAAAAATGTAGTATGTCAGGATAAAATTAGAAATTAATAGGAAAGGTATAAAAATCATTATCTAAACTATGTTCATATGGAAAAGAACAATTATCAAACTCTTGGCTGAAACTTCCAGTTCATGCCTTGGGAATAATCAACTAAATATCTTCTAAAAGCAAAGGACAACAAACTAAATTTACACCTGTAGAAATAACTCCAATAATCAAATCTTGTCCTTCTCTACTGTGATGATAACGAACAGCAACATTATTTCATTGTAAAACAAATATATTGACCTAATTAGATAACCCAAATGGTTATATTGACAAGAACAATTGTCTGAATGATAGTGTCATATGACAAGTTTGTATTATGATTCTTTTAATAATTTCAGAATGTAGTATAAATGTTCCCCATTTCAGGTTTATCATAAAAAACTTAAAATTTCACTTTATAAATCTAGCCTTTACCCATTATAGCTTAATAAAAACATTATTGTAGAGTGTGAATTCTCTAAAATCTGGATTAAATGATTGGTGAATAGCTGAGCTTCACTTCTGCTGTTTATCAAACAGAATTGCAGGCCACACTCCTTTCTAGGGAAGAATTTAAAATAACCAAAGCTCCCGGTGATGGTTTTTACTAAATTAATTCATTCTGCATCATGGCAAAAGTAAAATATTGTAACTTGAGTCATCAAACATGGGGGAATTGTCCATACTTTGTGTTTTGTGCAGACATATGAATTCATATATTTCTTAAATATGTGCATACATGGTTGTTCACCAAAATAGCTAAAATCCTAAATTTTTAATGAAAATCTGCACTGTCTAAAAGACAAAAATGAAATCAGTATAATACATTACCTAAGGGAGTTGGTAAAGCACTGGAGTGCATATAATCAAGCCTCTTCCCACAACAGAACTCTTGTCTTTGGGCAGAGAGCTGATAGCCAAACCAAATTGATAGCCAAGCAAATCCATCACAATCTGACCCAGGAAATCTCCATCTTCAGGTTATAGCGATGAAATTGTAGCTAATAGGTTAGGTTGTAACTGTGCTAAAATGTAGTATCAGATTTGATTCATGAACTATTGAAACAAGTAATCTATATCCTAACTGTGCATCTCACTTCACTGCAATAATTTCTAAGATAGACATTATGGTGTTATGGATGAAAGAATAATACATTTAGAGAAAGTAAGAAGATACATGTATGGCAGTTTGAATGAGGATGGATGTTATAGGCTCGTATATTTGAACAGTTGGTTGCCAGCTGGTACAAGCGTTTGGGAAAGATTAAGAGGTGTGGGCTTGTTAGAAGGGATGTGTCACTGGTCATAGACTTTGAGGTTTTGAAGGACTCTATTCCAAGTGTTTCTCTACCTCTGGTTGTGTCTACCATACCTGCCTGCTTACTGCTATACTCTCTGCCATGGTAATAATGGACTCTCACCCTCTGAAACTGTAAATGCAAATTAAATACTATCTTATATAAGTAGCCATGGTCATGGTGCTCTATCAGAGCTATAGAAAAGTAACTAAGGCATCTTTTTTTTCTTGTTTTTTAAATGTATTTTCTTTTTCCCAGTGAGTTTGGTTTTTTTAATTAGTTTAAAGAAATGAATGAATGAATTATTGTCCATTAACTGGTGTGGGTAGTTGTAGTTAGTAGCATCATCTTGGAAACATTTCACTCCAACCAATACTAAATGTTCTTATTTATAAGGTCTGTGCCATTGACAAGATCTGATGCCTCTCAATCCTTCCTGTCACCTAAAAATCTTAAGCTAATAAAACTATTATCTCCAGGTACTGTACTTCTCCTACTCTCTGATGGACATTTTATCCTATTGTTCAACCAGTCAACAATTCAGAGAACATAGATTGCTATGGGTGAGTCATATAGAGATTGAGATATTTCTTTCTTGGCTGTCCTGGAACTCACTCTGTAGACCATGCTGTCATCAAACTCACAGAGATCTGCCTCTTTTAATCTACTAGGCATGCACCACCACTGCCTAGCAAGATTTTTTTTAAAAAAAAATAAGCCCACTTATAGTGCAAAAGGGCTAAGAATAGAAATTGAGGCATTGTCTGCCTTATGGCATGAATCGTTTATTCTCAGGTAATATTCATGGAGACAGATGGAATGAGTGGTAGAAGGTATGGGTTCAGTTATCTGCTTTCTCCAATTACATTAGTCATGACATTTCCATCTGAAAAACACAGGCAAAACAAAAAAAAATATACAAGGAGAAGGAAGAGGGCAGATTCTGAAATTCAAGATGCTGAATGAATATAATTTTGGATGATAGCAGTCATTGATCTACAAGATGAATTTTACTCTTCTCAGTGTTTTAAATATTTAAAATTCATTAATAATCACTTCTTTGGTAGCATATACTGTAGGTATTTTTCAATGACATTGTTACTGAAATAAGCTTGTTATCTTAAATCTTGAGGCGCTGGCATAGACAGTGTTTTGTAATGAGGATGCACATTTTAATATGGGCTCATTGATCTTTTATAGGACCTCTGTTTTAACTACAAACCCTATATATCAATTTTCCTATTACTCATTAACGACAAAGATTTTCATTGCTATGAGTTGAAATACAAGTGACAGTTTTGAATTCATTTTTTACTTATAAGGGTTTTGAAAGCAACATTTCCGTTGTGTGTTATCAAAACAGTAGGCTTATGATTTCATTGCAGAAAAAAAAATACAGCTGAAAATGATGTTATCTAAAATCCACGTTTAGTTAAAGTGTGAAATAGATCAAGAGTTAAAGACTAAAAAGGCATGGGATTCATACTTTTCAAACACATGAACTTCGAAACTAAAATTGTACAAGTCTATGTCATTTTCTTTGAAATGCTTAAAGTAGCCTTTGAAAAGGATTTTTTAAATTATTACTGTATACCTGTGTATGTGCCTGAGCATATGTATATATGTGTGTCACATCCTTGCCGGTACCTGCAGAGGCCAGAAGAGAGAATCAGATTCCCTGAAACTGGAGTTACAGAGAGTGACCACTACATCTGATTGCCCTGAACAGAACTAGGATATTCCGGACTAGAATAAAAGCCTGTGCGTTTAACCACTATTGTTTCTCCAGCTCCTGAAATCTTGAGGTTTTAGGATTTTTATTTTTGAAACTTTCCTCTTCATTTTGGAAAAGAACAGATCATGTACTCAATGTCATAGATGTTATTTAAAGTGGAATATAAGAATGTAAAGGACAGGAAATGCTGTGATGGTTTTAAGAATCTAGTGTGGATGTATGGCTCCATGCAGAGCACATTTTGTAGCCTTGATAACCTGGGTTTAATCCCCACCATCAAATAAATAGACAAATAATTAAATAATACAAAATTCAGCTAGACAAAGTGTTAACATTTCTATCCCCACATGTGCATGAAGACTGGATGCTGAATTCCTCTAAAGATTAGAGTCTAAGCCTGTTTTCTGACTTGGTTTCTGTAAAACGAAAGAGAGAGAGAGAGAAAAAAGAACTGTTAGCAATTGCTAAATTGCTTCTCTGTGCTTCTTGATATTTTTACCTCAAGTCAGGAACTTTTAGGATTCCCAGAGTTACTGAACATTCAGAGTGACTTTCTCTGGGGATTAGCATCTGTTTATCTACTAATTACTGTTTTTATGTGTCGGTTAACAAAACATAGACAGTAGGGGATGCTTGAATCATTGTCAGTTTGGGTCCTCTTGGCTTAATTCTTTTCACAACAATTAGAAGAAATTGAAGTTGAATAAGAGAGAGATATAAGAAGAGTAGGAGAAAGATCATGCATGTGGTCAAGAGAGAGGGAGAAAGAGAAAGACAGAGCAAAAGACAGAGCAAGAGAGCTTGAGAAAGACATACAAACAGTGGCTAGGGATAAAAGTACAATTTGATGTAGTTTATTGATTCTTCTCTTTCCTTAAATTTTCACGATGTTTTTCCTACAAGGCCAACCTTTTCATCTTGTAAGTTTTGTTTTATTATTATTATTATTATTATTATTATTATTATTATTATTTTCTTATTTGTTATATGATAGTGGGAATCAAACCCAGGGCCTTAAGCATGGTAAGCAAGTGTTTTACAATGTGCTACATTCTTTGGATCACCCGTTAAATGAAATAAGTCATGGTAAGAAGTAGAAAGTTTTAATTTGAAAAAAATAATAGACCTTTTGTATAGGGGAACCCTGTTTTATGACATTCAGAGAAAAATCTCTGTTAGGTCCTTCAGTTATCCCACAACTAAATGTGTAAGTGTGGATGCCCTTGTCTTTGTTAAGCCACAGTTAACCTTCTTTCTTCATAGAGACAGAAGGAGGAAGAGGAAGAATAGTTAGCGTGAATGTCCACTAAGGCTCTTGCTGACCTAATCACTATTATATAGTCCTTCAAACTGAGCCTAAAACTCAGCTTCCAACTACTTGCTTATCTCATCATCTGCTCCAATAAAGAAGGATCTCATTGGAGTTGACTTGGACCACTTTGGGAAAGTCTGGACTAGCATTGTCTTAGAGGCACCTTCATTCTCTTCCTACTATTGAAGGGAAATGGATAAAGAGCAGGGTATGCAAGCATCCACCACCAGGATTCTCATCTTGTGTTAAAAACAGCAAAGCAGTCACTTGCCAGGGATGTCTCTGCAGGAAAGAGAGTTAGGACTTCTTACTCCCAAATCTTCACATCTGTTAATTATACAATCACATATACCTAATGTAGTCTTTTCAACCGTGCACTCAGCATACCACATGATTACTTGGTATTTAGTTTATTACATCTTGAGAGACTTAAAATTTTATTCTCCTTCCTCATTCTCTTTTTCTAAATTGCACATTCTAGGGAGAGGCTTATGAATGACTCATTTAAAAAGTGACTTGAGTACCCAAACATTCTCTCATACAAACAATGCTTGATATATATTTAGTAAACAAACACACACAAATAAGTAGGCGTATCCCTTAGTTGAACATTTCAGCAATTCTGCACTTGTTTTGACAAAGAATGTGAAAGTCTTAGGTTCCAAAAAATATATACTGTGTCAGAATCATTAATAAAGGTGACCTTGCTTTAGGGCTATGGAATTGTCACATGGTATAGATTCTTCTGTAGTAAAAGTGCCAGAATGTTAAAAAATAAACCTCCAATTTAAATGCATTTAATTATTCATTAGTTTCTTAAATTCTAGATAACAGAGCAATTTCCTTACGCCAATTTATCAGGAAGGCAAGTGTTTGCAGGTGCGTTGAGGAGATAATGAGAATTAGCACCACTGCTGACCATTCTCATTTCAAAAAGACATTTAGCAGTAAGTTCCCTTTTCATTCTCTCTATATATGTAAAAAAAAAACCCTCAAATTTCTTATGCAAACAAAGTAATAAGAAAAGCATGCTTCTTATTTTACAGGCATCACATTTAAGTTCTCAGTTTTTAAATTCAGAATCTTAATATGTACTTCAGGCAAGCCCCTAACCTCGGAGTCTCCTTCCTTAGCCTCCAAGGTTCCAGGATTTCAGGTGTGTTCTGTCATGGTTGTCCATGTTTACTTTTTAGAGCTAACTTTCATTATTGTTTCATTCATTATTTCAGAAAGTGGCTATTGGGTGCTACGTGAACAGATATATGTTTGCTTCTTGTTCTAGTAGAGCTTAGAATACAGGCAAAGACCAAAGTGGAGGAAGTGGTGTGGGTAAGATTACACACAAATACAAACTAAGTGAACAAACAAACAAACAAACAAATGTTGACGGCAAGTCAACAGAAAAAAATAGTCTGTGATGGGAGTTCCTGTAATTGTTGAGAAAGAAGGTGATTGAAAAATTTGCCAGCTAAACACCGTCCCCTCACAGGACTTCAACATAATTTAAATACAGAATTTGTCATGTAATTCATTATTTAATACGGTAGAGTAAAGCATGCTTTTACAATGAGTCAAGGATGTGGGGAAGAATATGAAGAAGTCCAGCATGCTAGGATCAAATGCTGAAAGTGTGGCCTACCATAATCGTGTCAAAAGAGGGGCTAAAGACAAGAAAGATGGGCCTGGTCTGTCTTGGTGAATTTTGTGCTACTGTAGCAAAATACCAAGATATTCAAATTAAAAGAAGATAGATTCACTTCGGATCCAGGTCTGGGGGAATTTAGTCTATTGGTTTGTCATGGCACCATTGCAGAAACCCACAACAGAGAGAGATGCTCCTGGCATAGGGAGTGAGAGGAAATGGGAGGGATATCTAGACTACCCTCACCAGGATTAAGTTCAGTAAGGACAACCTTACTGAAGCGACATCACCATCAGTGGAAGCAAAAACAACAGTAGTCATTTCATTCTGAAGATATGTCTTTCTGGCCTAACATCAGCATATAGAAATTGAGAAGGTCTGCCCCTTCCTTAATACTATTATGATGGGAAAAATACCATAAGACTCAAGAGAGATGGCAGAGAGACAAATATCTGGTAGAGAAACTGGACTGGTAGATACAGGGATAAATGATAGATTAACTTGATATTTAGATGATAGAGAGATAGACAAATAGCTGATAAATTAGGTTAGTAGGTGGATTGTAGACTATATTAGTAGAAAAATAGATAACAGATGGATGGATGGATGGATGGATGGATGGATGGATGGATGGATGGACAGACAATTGGTAGATAGATTTGATTGATAAGTAGGTAGATGACTGACAAATAGATGCACGCATACACTTGTCTGAATAGGCAGTACCACTTCATTTCCATCATGATAGGAAGAACTTGAAGAACATTTTTGCCAATGTTTGGGTGAATACTTAAAATATTTTTTGTCTCAGTAAGGTATCGCAAACTTATAATCATAACAATAAGGAGATGGAGACCGGATGAGGAGGAGGCAGACTTGAAGCATTCTACAGTTTTAAAGATGGGCAATGTTCCTTCTTCCCCATGTAGGTACACTTAAAATTTCCTTTAAGGTTGTATATTTGCAGTATCTTTCCAGGAACTTTCATCTCTCTTGGCATCTCTAGTCACCTAAGATGCTGTATTTGCATCATGGAATTTCGTGCTTTTATAAAATCCTTCCTTAAGGGCCTCATGCCGTGAAGTCAATGCCACTCTCTTCCCTGTGGTGTTCAGTGTCTCTTCTGATTGTTCACTATGACACATCTTGCCTCTTGCCTGTGATCTGTGTTTCTAGTGCTTTGGGGCTGAGAACACATTCTAAAACATAGGAGATTACACAGAATCAAGGGAAGGATGAAGGGCCTCATGGCCTCAACTTTTCTAAAAAGCCATTGCCTATTTTTGGCCCTGTCATGTCATTTGCTTATTAAACAACTAGGAGAAGCACAAAATTCAAAATATTGCTTTGCTACACTTAAATAAAATATTCTTATATGTAACATTTTCTTATTTGGAATTGGTTTCCGTTTTCTTTTTTAAAATTGACTTAGAACTTGAAAGAAATTGAAAACAGGTGTGTTTCACAACTGTCTGTTTATTTGACTGTTAATCTGACTGTGATGAGAAATATACAGCCTTGTTAAAAACAGCTACACTGTAATTTTAGTCAGGATTTCTTTGAGTAATTCCCTTTGACTCTGGTACTCAAAATATTATTTTTTAAATCTGAGAATGAGTGTACCCTTCTCACCAGGAGAGACTACTTTGAGGAATTCATTCTTACAGTGTTAACACTGTTTGCTCCTGGGTGATAATGATACTTAAGGAAATACATATTCATCATTGTTTATATTTTTATGTTTTCTCCTGGGGCTAGAAACTAATATAAAAAATCTAAATAAATCAGAATTGTAGGAGAAAGGCTGCTAGTTAGTTTCCTGCCACTTAGCCCAAAAATAATCACACAGAAATTATATTATTTAAATCACTTCTTGGCCCATTAGCTCTAGCTTCTTATTGGCTAATTCTCACATATTAATTTAACCCATTTCTATTAACCTGTGTATTGACACATGGCTGTGGCTTATCGGGTAAACTTCCATCTGGCTCTGGTTCCATCCACATGGCTTTATTCTGACCCTGCCCTCCTTTCTTCCAGCATTCAGTCCAATTCTCCCCACCTAGCTCTGCTCCATCCCACTCTGCTCTGCTATAGGTTCAAAAAAGTTCTTTATCAAACAATGATATTCACAGCATTCAGATGAGAATCCCACATCACCTCCTCCTTTCTGTTTCGATTAGAAGGAAGGTTT
>JAQHUG010000141.1:1609579-1627720 GCA_028555095.1 Dicrostonyx torquatus | reverse complement strand
TGGGCACTCCAACTGGTTTTCAAAAAAGTACTTGTCAGCCCAGAAAACCTGCACATACCAATAACATTATATGGACTGAGAGATTATATTTATGTATTAGGAACATATATATATATATTCAATAATTAATGAAAACAGAGGCTATGAATTTGAAAGCAAGCAAGAAGGAGTGTATGGGAGAGTTTAGAGAAAGGAAAGAGAAGGGGAAATTATATATATATATATATATATATCATCATCAATATATATATTATCATCTCATTTCTTTCTAAAACGTAGATGACAGTGGTGGATTTTTGAAGAAGCATATGTGTTTATGTGTCTTCAAGGGAGTATAAAATCCTTGCACATATTTGTTATAAGACTCGAAGTGTAATACTAAAATTTCAAATTATAATATCTTCCATAATAGGAATTAAACCTTCTATCAGAAGAAAATGAATCTGAAAAGCAAATAAAGATGCTCTGTTTTAATTTTCTTGTAGCAACTTGTAGTTGGTGTATGAAATGTCTTTTTAGCGAGCATGGACAATTGTTCTTAGATTACATCTAAGTCCTGGCTACAATGTTAGTCATTAATAAGCTAATTTAAAAATTAAAATGACATCAACGAGTATGTGAATGATTTATAAAGAAGACAATTATTTTAAAGGAGACTACTAATATTTTCTGAATGGGTTGAGTAGACCCTGCCTTCCATGTAGAATTGTCTTGCTAAAGCTACACAAAGAAAAATCTTTGAACATATTTGTTATAAGACCATTAATTTGCCCTGTTTTAAATGTGTATTGTTCCCAAAACTAGATAGCATTCTTTTTTTAAAAAATTCTTTCCAGAGTGTCAGCCACTGAAAGATATATTGATGGCCTTTCAAACATGTCAAAAATTATATAATTAATCAAATGAACACTTAATTTAATCTTGCACACACAGTGCTCCAGAAAAACAAATTCGTTTAAAATAAATCTGCTGAAACCCGGTGTCTTTGCAGATCGAATCTGCAGTGTATTTCCCTTGTTCTCCTGTCTGAAATAAGAGCATCTATTTGAATAGAACTGTGACAGCTAAAAGAAGCAACAGTGGAAGAAATTAATCCACTCTGCAGAACTCTGCCTATCAACAGGGCTTAAGGATGACTTCTGCTCTGCATTATGGTTCTGTTGATTTATGGTGTTTACAGCAGTCTGGTTGCAGGCCTGGAAAAATACTTTCCATAGAATGTAACTAATTACCCACATACACGAACAGACATATATATGGGTGCGCGCACGCACACACACCCACACCCACACACACACACACACACACACATACTCTCATTTGCTATGGAAGTCCACTACTTTGATGTACAGTATTCTGAAGAATTTCTTTGTTTGAGGTGCATGCTTATGTGTTAACTAGTGTACATACTGTGTCTGTATATATGTTTTTATGCTCATGTGTGTGCGTGTGTATGTGTGTGTGTGTGTGTTTGTGTATGTGTGTTTATACATGCAAGGGAGATATCTAGATACCAACATTAGACATCTCCCTTAGTTGTTCTCCACCTTATTTTTGCGACAGGATTTCTCACTGAACCTGGCATTCTCTCACTGCCTGTTCTGTGAGCCTTCAGGATCCTCCTGTCCGTACCAGTGTAAGGGGATTTCTTTACAGCTGCCCATTTGGCTTTGACATGAGCTTTGGGGACCTGAACTCTGGTCCTCAGGCTTTTTCTGCAAGTCATTTTTCAAGCCCCAGGACAATGGAGTTTCCAGAAGTAGTATGTGTAGGATTTACGTAGTTCATTTTACTGATTTTGTCTTTTCCAACCAGGTGACATAGCTCCTCTTAAAACACAGACTAAAAATATAAGCTTATGAGGGACAACTCCAAAAGAAATCCACAGTTGTTTTTCCTCTTTCTCCACATGATTCCAAGCCCATCAAACAACGTGCCTACTTTAATCAAAAAGAAAACTTTCTACAGCAACTCATGTGTGTTTTCATCAAAATCCTTCTTTGTATCATTCATTAGATTGGGGCCATTCTCTAGTGGAAAGTCGGAGTCTAAATGGAAGAAGCTGCCTATTGTTTTCTCTTGAAAGGCCTCTTATTATGGTCAACACATATAAACATACAAACCACACACACACACACACACACAAAGAGAGTGGGGGAGACTCGGGGACAGAAAAACAGAGACAGAGAGAAAGAAAAACATACAAAGGTTGGAGGGTGAAAGAGAGAGGGAGGGAGGGATGTGCACAAAGAGAAAGAGAGGGAAGGGTTAGAGGCAGAGACAGAGAGATAGACAAACAGACAAAGAGTGGCGGGAAGGAAGAGGGGGAGGGGACATATAATTCACCAAACACTAAAATAAAAACATTGTATTCATATTTACAACTGAGTTTTTTTTAACACCCGGAACATATATCCAAAGGATTTTATTTAATTATCTGAAGAAACAGAAAAGTTTCTTTCTTTAGGTAAATTGTTTACGTTTACATATTTTTTTCTTTAAATGGAAGAATGAGTCTCCGAAAAGAAGGCATTGGCTATTAGGCACACATCAAGAAAGGATCAAACACAAAGGCTTTATATACAGATCTCAGCATCCAACCATGTGGAAAGCACACAGGCATTAGACATGAGTCTTGAAAGCTTGATTAGAAGACAAACAGACATCTTACCTACACAGGTCCCTATTACTTTGTAGGTTTTGTTTTGTTTTATACTAGTTAACTTGATCCTCTAGTCCTCTATCCATATTGCCTGTGTGAAGAGCACGTTGAAGGAAGTATCATATTCTACTTCAGTATTATCCAAAACGTTAATTATTTCACTATTGATTTATTGATTTAACCATGCATGTACAAGACGAATGAGAAAACATTCTTATCTTTATATTGACATGTATAAACTCTTAAATATTTTTGGCATAACTGTTCTAAAGTCTTCTCTTGCCAAAACCTTGAAAGAAAGTCTCTCTCTCTCTCTCTCTCTCTCTCTCTCTCTCTCACACACACACACACACACACACACACATATATTAAGGATAATATCAACATTATCATTCTTAAAAATTGACTTTAACTCTGACCACAGCTTATACAGATGGATGATTAATGTAGAGACTGAACAGTTAAAGATTTTAATGAGCAGATTCCAGTTTTTTTCCTATTATTTTTTTCTTCATGCCTGAAACATTGACTGCTTTGGGCTTATGTTTCTATAAATGGCGGTCTTTATACCATCCTAAATGACTGTGTGAGCTTCAAAGAATATTTTCCAATGGAAAGAAAATATAATTTTTTTATGCAGTTGAGTGTTCAAACAGATTATTGATCAATGTCGACAGGTGAAGCCAAGACAAACGGCCCTTAATCAGGGCCTGTGTAAATGCATCAACCACAAAGGGCCTATTTCCCTGAAACATTAAGAAAATCCATATGGACTCTTTTCATTCAACCATTCAGTGTCTTGGTGTGAAAATCCAGAAGTGTAAAGGAATCTTCTATGGCATTTTAAAGCTTAGGTTATATATTTTGCCTGGAACTACTTATAGAGACATATGATGGCTGTTTATAGAAAGCCACTGTGGTTGCTTGGGCCAGTGTCAAGGCAACACTTTCCAAAATAGAACAACGAGGAAGATTTGCACATCTCAATGACATTTGAACTCAATGGAGTCTGCATGTATTTAAAGATCAACAGTTCTTACTGGTTTAAGGGGGGACTCCTTTCTGATCTAGATACACAAGATTCCTCATGATCTGAACTCACTTAATACCTTCATGTGATCTAACATTTCTGATCTTTCCCTTTCTTGTCTCTTTTACCCTCATTGGAAGGGGTTTGCTCAGCCTCTTTAAAGCTGCTATTATTCATTGCGTATTATTCACCAGCTATTGATTGACAAACACAGGATATAGTGATATAATTATGTGTTATTATTAAATGGATAATGCATACAAGTAATAGACAGTGTGCCCAGCCCTGACTCAAAGGTCGATAAATGTTAGTCATGATTATCAGCATTACCACATGCTACCAACTGCTTTTGTTTAGCGATTGAATTAGCCTCTTAGAAACAACGCTCATGGTTAAATAAAACGTTTACTTTAGAGTTTTCTTTTCTTTCCTTTTGCAGTTTTGGAGAAAGGGTCATTTTTCTTTCTAGACAGCTGTTCATTCCGTCTTCTGGTCTGTCTTTCAGCGCTTGGATTTTTCATACTTGAACACTGAACTTTTCACTCATTGACCTTCAGCACAGATCATCAGTGCTGTCTTCCAACTTGATTATAGAAAACATCACATAAGATTTATAGAAATTCATGGGATCTGAGTTCCACCTTTAGGATCCAAGTTAAAAAAAAAACAAACCAGCAGGTGTTGCTGTATGTGCTTGTAATACCAGTGTTGGAAAGGAGGACACGGGAGGATCTGGAACGTGCTGGCCAGCCAGCCTGTCTAGTGAGTTCTGGGTCCATGGAGGACCCTGTTGATTATTGAGATAAGGATAACAAATCCTGAGGAACTACAAGCATATTTACCTCTGGCCCCCATAGGCGTGGACATGTGCATGCACTGTCACAAACAGCTGTCACTTCTTCCCTTTCCCTCCAGTGGCACCCTTCCTTCTTGACTTCCTCTAAGATTCATGACTTCTTTTATAGTTACACGCAGACACACACACACACTCCTATTATTTTCCCCTGATGAGTCCATTTAGTGCTGCTCATATGAATAAATACCTGTATTGATAGAATTTGGATGTATTGTGGATTGGATAACCTGTCAGGTGAACACAGGAATTTCACGCTTGGAGAAAAGTTAAGCATCCACTGAATATTAAATTTCCATAGTTATATTAACCCCTTCCTTTTCCCTTTTCTTCATACTGTTACACATGGTCTTTTCTCTTATCTGGTGCTGTAGACTCTGGGTTTCTATGGTTTAAATCCCATGTATTTCTAACAACTGACCTTCTTGGTTTGAGCTTCATGTCTGTCAAGTATTCCTTTTTGCATTACACTGAAACCACTTTAAAATTTCAAAGTAAAACCAGCCAGACTTCTTCAATATATTGGTAACCCCCTCAATCCTCTTCCTCTGTCTTTGGTTATTTATCAAGAGTCTATCTACTCGATGTGATCAACCATTTTTCCTACTATTAAATGTTTATGGATTTAATGATACAGAAAAGGGAAACTCTCTTGACTTCCATTAATGATTCCTCCTCCCCATGCTACAATCTCTGCATGCTCATAATTTTAGAACACAGTCTGGCCAATATTACGAATCATAAATACCACCTTTTCAAACCCCTTTCCCAAAGTATTTCTCATGTAGAGAGTCTCCATTTTTCTCTCTGATATTTTTAGATTTGATTTTCGTTGTTACTTGAAGACACTGAAATAGCTTTGGGGTGCTTTGTCATTGGAAACTGTTTTTAAAATTACAACCAGTTGTTACTCCGTAATTTTTACCACCAACAGGACTTCTATTTATATACTTGGCACAGACTGACCTGAATCGTGTAGTCTCCTGATGTAAGATTACATACAAAAAATTATCATCTCTTTGCAGGACCTATGCTTAAATTCACCCTGTATGCCAAAGGTCAAAGGTTATACATCCTTTACAGAGCTGTAATCAGTCCTATAAGATATTAAACAAATCCAGAAGCGTTCAATTTTTTTCTGCTCAGTTCTATAAAACAACATCGTTTATTTCATTATTGGTCATATTGCAGGCTCAGGGTACTCAAAGACTTTTAGTTAATAAAATAGTTTGCCTCTACTCCTGCTAGCTCCACCTCATTTAACTTTTGTCATCTGTTCTGTATAAAATGCCCCTTTCTTCCTATATCCTTCTTTTAGATATACAATGATCTTAGGCAGTAAAAAAATACTTCTCATAAAAAATGGAAGATGGAATCTAACAAGGTCTTCTCTATCACTACATCTCATTCCTGTCCTCTCTGAAGTTGAAGATTCAGAGACAAGTTTGACTCCACATAACTTATGTTTTTTTTTAAATTGTTTTTTTAAACACTGAAATTCAAAATCATAAAATACAGTCTTTCAAGAGTTGCTGGGTTATATGTTTCTGTAATATGAGGTCGTAATATTTCCCCAATTGATCACTATCCATTGTGAAGAACTAATCACCTTTATAACTTTCCAGACAAAATAGGACAGATGGCTGTTCCAAGCTTAAAGTTCAGCTGCCCGTCCCATAGCAACTGCACTGCTTTAAATGATTAGGGAGTCCTGGAAGCCAGGAAATGTTTATTGTTTTGGAAAGAGGGTGGGCCAGGATGGGATTTCACTTTCACTTTTTCCTGAAGGAAAATATTCCCCGGCCGATTTTATGTGACATATCAGAACCACAGTCTGCATTCGCCAACTGTCAAGACATCCGATGGTTAAGGCAACTGGGGAAGATAGCAATAAAAAATCAGCTGACTCCCAGCCAAGCAAATGCCAATTATAGTTTGTTTTAAGAGTGCAGAAAGGCATGGCCAGAAGCCAACTGCAGGGAGGATTGACAAGGGCTGCTGAAAGGGCAGGGAGCAAAGACGAAAGCCTGTGATATTTCAGAAACAGGATTGATACATCAGCATTGATGGAGAGGGTGCCCAGGATTTCTCAAAGATGACTTAATCACTGCTTCAAATGAACTATTCTTTTATTTATAGATCAAAGTCATTATGTATGTTAGAAACTACAGAATATGAGAAAGATTTATTTTAGTTTTTTTTTAACATGTTTTTAATTAGGAAAGTCACCATTCACACCATCTACGGATGGCTGGCTTGGCTTTGTCAGCAGGCAGCGCAAACCACATCTGAAGGCAAAGAAAACATAAGTGTTCTTTTGTGTAGCTCGTTTTCTGGTTCACTGTAAATGAGACATTTCATGTCTCAGCACCCCCAAGAAGGGCTGGTTAAAAGTGTTGGGGTACTTTGGAAACACTATCTGGTTCTTTCCTAGGTTTGGTTGTGATATAATAATTTTGTATAAAACATAGGTTAATAGAAATGGGTTCATTTAAGTTTTAAGAGCTAGTGGGGAAAAAAAGAGCTAGTGGGACAAGCCTAAGCTAAGGACAAGTTTTCATAATTAATAATGACTCTCTGTGTCATTATTTGGGGACAGGAAATTAAAGGTATGACAAGAAAGCTGGCTTCAGGATTCTGAAAGTTTTTTTTTTTTTTTTGGTCAAAGAGAAAAGTAGGTTATTTGGTTACTATATTTAAATACAATGGTTTGGATTGACGAATACATATATGTAATCACACAGAATCCCAGAATATTGGATTCCACTGAAGAATTAAACCATTTAAATTTGAGGCAGTGGCTATAATGGAGGCATGGTAGGCAGAACATGGTGCATTTACAAACGAGACATGGGAATTCCTTGAATTCCTTTGTGGGTAAATTGGACCAATGTTGATAAGTTTTTAAAATGGAAATTTAGTTAAAGAATGAATATATATATATATCAGAATTGCCCTTTATTGAGTATTTCTTCTAATAGGTTGCTTTACTAAAGCTTCCTCCCCATAAAGTGAATTTTACACTCTGAAATTTGTGCCTTTTGCAACTGCACAACTCATCGCATACCCTTTTACATATTAAGGATTTCCATCTGTGTTTGAGAGTTTATAATCTACTCATGGTAATGACTTCAGGAGCTTTTATTCCCCGAGCCTGCTTTAAATGCATCATGGGAGTATATTGATCAAATTCAGAAATAAAGAACTACCTAGACAACTTTATATTAATCCTGTGTTTATTAAGCCAACATCATATCTGTGAGTTTTCTGGTTTAAGTGTTAAAGCCATGTGATTTCCACAGTCAGGAGAGCAAAGCAAGCAGCAGTGACATGACCGTGCCCTGGAGGAAGCTCTAGTTATTGATGTTGGCTTTGTGCACAGGACATCGATATTTTTCCCTCAATGATTTCCTGTGCTGTTGAGATGATGGGCATGCGCAGTGAAGGTCAGCAGTGCGGCTACTATGGCTTTCACCTAGCTAAAGGCGCCACTTAGAAGACCATTACTCAGTAGGTGTGACCACTCACTGTAACCATCCGAGAAGATTTATTCAGTATTTATCCCCGATATTTATGCCCCGAGATGGTAGCACACCCATTCACAGGTATGTCCTGTGGTTTGTGATAACTTCCTAGGTGATAACAATGTATTAGTATCTGCAACTGCATTACTGATCTAGATTGATACAGTAGTTCTTAAACTCCCAGGAATGAGGAATCTCTGGCTTGTTAAAAAGAATGTCTAAAACTGGAGATCCAGCTCAGTGGATAAAGAGCTTTCTGTACAAGCTTGGGGAATCTGAGTTTGTATCTCTGGAGCCCTCACAAAAACAGGCATGGCAGCCTACATCTCTATCTCCAACACTTCTATGGTGGGATGGAGGATGGTGACAAGAGAACTCCTGGACAGTCACAAACAAGCCAATCTCGATAGGCAATGGCAGAAAAAGAAGAGACCCTGTTCCATATGAGGTTCAAGATGAAGACAAACACACGAGATTGCCCTGAGATCTCCACATACTTGCAATGGTACGTGTGTACCTGAAAGCACAGATGAGCACACACACACATGTACACACAAACATACACACACACACACACACACACACACACACACTAAGGTCCTTTAAATGTTTGTGTAGCTAGTTAAGTCAGTTTATTTGAGTTAAGGGTAATTATATTCTGAGGAGAAAGGGAAAACAGCTAAAAAAAAAAAAAGAAGGAAAGAAAAAGAAAAACACTTTTCTCTCCCTGCCCCCTAAAGAGGGTGGGAATTATTTAATGACTTTCTTTAATGGTGTGCTTATAACCTTGTGATAACAGTTTGAAATAAGTGAAAGTTCATCTGAAACACATAAATCTTAATTTTCTAACATTTTGCAACGTTCATGAAGCAAAAATCTTTACAGAACTGGTTATACAATTGTCCTGCCACATCATTCAGTAAGGAGGGTAGGTCCATATTTCCATGTTAGGCAGACCTATAGTTGATAGAAGAAAGATAAAAAAGAAAGAAAGGAGAAAGGGAGGGAGGATGAGAGGGAGGGAGGGAGCAAGGGAAGAAGATGGGGAGAGAGAAAGAGAGAGAGAGAGAGAGAGAGAAATCCAAAAACATATTATGGTAGAAGGGTCGACTCAGAAACAAAGTAAATCTCATAGCATTCTAGATAGAAGGGTCGACTCAGAAACAAAGTAAATCTCATAGCATTCTAGAAGGTTCTTCTTTTTTCCGGACTGTGTTTGCTTTCACATGCAAATTATTATTTTAAAAATGACCTTTGTCCAAGATCCATCAATTCCATTCTCAGGCATTGTGTCCCCAAACGACGAGATTGTGAGTATGAACATCCTCACAGCAGCTTCACTCATAATAAACTAGGACCATAAGTAATCTAAACGTCTTTCAACAGACTAGTGTGAGAAATGGGCCATGACACTAGACAATATAAAAAGACAGATGCCAAAAAGACTTTGTTAAGAGAAGGAAATAAATGAAATATAGCATAAGGCTTTTATCTAATGATATAAAATTCTAGAAAAATAAAATCCTTCTATGGCAATAGAAATCAAAGCAATGGTCGGGCGGTGGTGGCACACGCCTTTAATCCCAGCACTCGGGAGGCAGAGGCAGGTGGATCTCTGTGAGTTCGAGGCCAGCCTGGTCTACAAGAGCTAGTTCCAGGACAGGTTCCAAAGCTACAGAGAAACCCTGTCTCGAAAAACAAAAATAAATAAATAAAAAAGAAATCAAAGCAACGGTACCTCATGGTAGGCAGATCGACCAAAATGGGTTGATTTTGTTTTAGAACCAATTTTTACAGCTATTAACTTCTAGTTCTTTAGAATACAAATCAATCTTGGTTTCATGATATAAAAAGTTCATAAATCTCCTGAATCCTACATGTCAAATTTGGACTTAGTCAAATGCATAATTCTGCTTAATATAAATGATAGAGAACACAATTACTGGCTACAGTTAAGCCATATAATTTGATTAAAAATAATAAATTAGTGGCTGGAGAGACATCTCAGTTATTATGGGCACAGATTTCTGCTTATCACATGGCTGCTCACCATTATCAATAACTCCTGTTCTGAGAATCTGATGCCTGATTCTCGTCTCACCAGGAAACATAAATACAAATAGTGCACACACACACACACACACAAACACACACAATACTCATTCATATAAAATAAATTGTTTATAATAAATTAGCTTAAATTTGCATCAGCTCTCATGAATAATAAAACTGATGTTGCTGTAGATGCCAGGACAGATCCTAAGAAAAGAAAAGCAACCACACAAGAGTAAACATGATTTACTACTACATACAATACGTCACTGAAGCTAACATAGAATAGAATTATGAATAATTTGCATGCAATTCTTCATAAAATGGAATGTTAGGAGGAAGAAAGGGAGGGGGAGAAAGGGGAAATTTTTGATTACTTAGGAAAACGAAAGAAGGCTTGGTGTGGGTATGAAATTTTTCAATCAAATTTTAGTGCTTAAAATGCTAACACTTGCATACAAGTCTGATGAGCCTTTGATTCTTATTTATTTGAGATATTTATGTCCTGCACTACAAACAAAGAGTTCAATTAGAAAGGATCTATTGTGAATTGAATATCTGTCAGGGCCTGTTTTGGCTAAATGTGAAGATCAACAGTACAAATAATTATTTTTAACAAATCTCTGTGCAACCTCTAAGTGTCTCTTCTTCTCTCCTCTTTCCGTTCCTTTGTCTTACCTTTCCCCCTTTCTTCTTTTTCCTCCTTTTCATTTATCCCCTTTCTCTTAATTTCGTCTTCTTCTTTTGTGTTAAAAACATATAAGTGCCGAGGAAAAAATATATTTCAATACTTGGGGACTGAATCTACTTAATAATGACTGTGTTAATTTGTTTATCTGGTTTTTTATTTTAGTTCCTGAGAAGTTCATGTATGAGTACTCTATCTACCTTGCTTCCATTCCACTTAGCAATGTATAAGAATTTCCCATGTGGGTACTGGTTTTGTGGTGCTGAGCAGCCATGGAGAGAAGCTGGGGCTTGGCACCATGTGAGACTAACCTCGTGAAGCTGAAGCCACCTCAGTGGAAACTCAAGGATAGAGAGGGTCACAGTGAGGTCAAAGCTTTGCACCATGTGGCAGGTTTAGTATTTCCATAGAGAGGCCAGGAGGTTATTGGTAGAGGTGCAATTTGTGGATACTCAAGCAACGGGAAATGCCCAATTGTAGGATGGCTGGCGAGAATAGTTGCAACTCTGGAGTGGAGATGTCCTGAGCCTGGGAGGCTAGCTATCTGTCTCATGAATGGCAGAGCCAGAGAGGTGGAGCTGGCCAAGTACTTTGGAACCCAGACGTAGGACACCAGATGTAGGACATTGAGCTCCAGAGTTTGGTTCACATTGTTGAATTGTGGTTTGCTTTTGAGCTGATTGTAACTGTGCCCTGATTCTTGCTTTTTGAAATAAGAAGTCCATAAGTTGTTTTTAGTTTATAGTTTAGAAGTATCCGCAGTAAAGAGACTATGTAAAAGAAACTGGGTATATTACAGAGATTTCATTTTTAAGGTGAATAAACTTTTAAAGTCTGTGGGACTTTTGAAGTTATACTTTGTTTCATATTTTGATGTTAATATTTACCGGAGGCCATGGGGATAGCCAAAAAAGGAAAGGATGTGGTTTAATAGTAATTTTTTAGTAATTAAATAGTAATTTAGGAGGTCATGTGTCTTGTTAATATTTTTGTTAACACGACACAAGATGGAATCATCTGGCAAAAGGAACTCAATCATATTTCCTGTAGGCAAATCTGTAGGTAGTTTTCTTCATCAATAAGTGACATGATGGGAGCCAGTTCACTGTGGGCGGTGTCACTTTTGGCCTGGTGATCCTGGGCGGTATAAGAAAAGTAGACTCTCAAGGCACATTAACAAACCAGTAAAGAGTATTCACCCATGGCCTCTGCATTACTCTCTGCCTTCAGGTTCCTGCCTCCAGGTTTTTGCCTTGAGTACTTTGCCTCATTTCTCTCATGATGGGCTATAAGCCCCATGCTCCCATAGTTGCAGTTGGTCAATTTGGTCTTATCACAGAAATGGAAAGAAAACTGAGATAGTACTGTATAAAATATGTGATATTTTCACTTACAATTCAATCAAGGTTGTGGCAACATAGAACTTGTCTAACCTTCAATGAATTATCTCTTTGTTCCCATGGTCTTCTTTGCCAGTGAGTGTCATTCACAAGCTGACCCATGGAAAAAAAAATTTAATGATAGCTTCACAATATAATGGCTAGTCTCCTTTTCTGTCTTTCAGACACAACAAAAAGAGAAGCAGACAAGTTGGTTAAATCCTGGCCAGGTCTCATTCAATGTATCACTGCACAACCACCCTCTTTGCGTAGTTCAAAGTTTCTTTCAGAAATTCCCCTTCAAGTCACAGCAAGCCTTACAAGCAGAACATTGAAAGAAGTGGAAGACTCCAAAGTCCTCTCCAGTCAAGCCAGAATCTCTAGAATCGGAATATTATGTTTATGAAAACAGTGGGCAAGTTCCTGGAAAGTGATGGGGAAAGCCTGCAGACGGTAGACTTCCCAGAAGTCTGCAAATTAACTAAATGCTTCCCTTTCTTGTTCAAAGACTGCAGCTTCTAATTAAAAGTTGCACCAACTTGAACCTTGCTCTGCAGTGGCATTTGGGACCCAATTCTTTGTGTGTTTGTGATGCGGTGATTACCTCATCCAGCTTTCTTTGCTTACCTTTTTATTGTAATAACCACCAGAGGGCGAAAGATATCACATTTCAAAGGACTTTGAGGGCTCTTTTAGCCAGTAATCCAATGCCACTAAGAGTCACAGGCGGTGGAAACCTAAAACTGAGTCATGCAGCTTCTCCGTGCTTCCAGAGAAAAGACACACCATTCACCCTGTGTTTCTTCTTTTCTTGTTTCTCGTCATACGGGGTTGTTTTTGATGTTGGTCAAATAGATTTGCTAGTCAAGCAGATTAAACTGCTTCAGTTTAACATTTTGAGAATTTAGGGTCTGCCTCTTTTGCTTTCATTCGCCTACAGTTCAAAGCCATAGAGAAAATTTGTAAAGATCCCGTTACTGTGTATGTCTGTGCCTTCAAGGTATTCCTTTACCTAAAACACCCGGAAGTAATTTGAAAGAGATATGCTATTTGCTCACTTATCAGATCTTATTTTCCTGATAGACTGTTTTAAATACTATCTTTTAGTTCAAGGATCTGTTGGTAAATGAGAAACAGTGAGGCTGTATTCCTCATCTAGGACCCTCAAGGCCCATGGAAACATCATTAGCAGAAGGGCAGATGTATGTATGTATAAAATGTGAGCAATCAATCCCAGTAATTTTTGAAGTATGAGATACTTGCTAGGACCTTAGTCTCCGCTGACCATACTGCATAGGACATAAAGCTCAGCGGAGACGTGTTACATACCTAGTAGGTGAACTTACTCCAGACTTCCACTGCTCATCTTCATCAGCCACACCCTCTCTCATTCTGAATTTATCCAGCTACCCCATTTATAATCACAGCCTGTGCTTTATATGCACAAAAAAAGATGGTAGAAACTAGACTCAGATCTTCTATAGCTCTTGCTCTCTAGCTCACAGAATTCTCTAGTCCTCTCCTTGGCAGTTCTTAGAATTTGAAGGTCCCCCACAACAGCTTCTCGTGATGTCACAGCACAGAAAGCTGACAGAAAGCAAAAAGTCATGTCATAATCATGTACAAGAAAGTCAGCAAATGAGACTTTGGTGGTCCGTGTATGCTCAAGGTCCCTCCCGGACACTGAGTGAAGCAGCCTTTCAGAACATCTACAGCTTACCACCATCCAACCACACACCATAGAGGCAAGAAAGGAAGCAATGGCCTCACGTGTTGTCTTCGCCACTCCATAGTTTCCTTTAGTAATCCTTCACCGGGCAATCGGATTCAGAGGTAGAAATACCCTCACTAGCCACATCGCCTGAGCTTCACAGAGACTTCAGGATATGCTCATCAGCCCTGCTCCATTCCTGCACCTGAAATCCACGTTGCTTTAACGAAACCCACCATGGAAAGATGCTAAAGATTTACTTTTACTCGACAAAGTGAAATAAGATGCAGGAGTCTTTGAAAGGGGAGGGTTCAGAAGTAGAATTGACTCAGAAAGGGATTTTACTGCCTCAGGTAAAGCAGCTTTTACTCTACCTTTCCCCTACAACTGAACATTAAATTAATAGTCCTTGTTCCAAAAGGGCAAATTTACAACTGAAGACTCCCACAAGGCCAGTATCCTATTATTAGGGCAAAGTTTTCAAACCGTCTGCTTGGGTAATACCCAGGCTTCATTTTCATTGTCTACGGAGATCAAAACTGGAGTATTTTCAGCACTTGTGGGAGGAAGTAGAACATGTTTGGGTCTCAGTTTAGTTCTGCCACGTTGTCCAGTGTTACATAACCAAGAGAAATTGCTCAACCTCTTTAATCTTCAGGTTTCTGGTGGGAGTGGGGTGCTGGAAAGATGGCTCAGCACTTAAGAACATTTGCTGATCTTGTAGAGGACCTAAGTTCAGTTCCCAGCACCCTCACTAAGAGGTTCACAATCAGGCATTAACAGCCTCCAGAACACCTTTCACATAGCCATCACAGTAACTATAACCTTCATTTCTAAGGACAATATCAACTTTTCAATTGTTAAAAATTCTTATCGAAACCCAGGCATTGGTGCCCTGCCTTTATTCTCAGCACTTGGGAGGCAGAGGCAGGCAGATCTCTGTGAGTTCAAGGTCAGCCTGGTCTAAAAGAGCTAGTTCCAGAACAGGCTTCAAAACTACAGAGAAAACACGTCTCAAAAAAAAAATCTTATCCAGTACAAATAACCAACAAAAAGCAATAGGAAATAGGTAAATAAAATGATGTCTCCTTCCTTGGACAGACATTCAGAAAGACACACACAATCAGACAGACAGACACACACACACACATATTACACTAAACACTGGCTGTCTCACCCTTGTTTGGCTCAGAGTAGCCTGATTTTTGTCTGGTTTTTGTTTGCCTCCTGGGAAGAATGTCATCTCCATAGCCAGCAGCTTTTAGAACCCAGAGGACTACACAGCTTCACCAAATCACATAGTGTCCGGACCTATGGAGAATTTGCAAGAGACACCGTTGCAATCCAGAGTGATCCAAGATAAACAAGTAACGTGGACATTCCAGTTTCAGATGGAGACCTAAGAGCCATATTCATCTGTAAATCATATAAATGTAAACCACTGTAGATTATTTACAATTTATTTATTTTATTTATTCGTGTGTGTGTGCGTGTGTGTGTGTATGTGTGCACGTGTGCACACACATGTGTGTGTGTGTGCATCTACATGATGCTGCATATTTATGTGGAAGCCAGAGGTCAAGGTCAGATATCTTCTATCATTCTTATCATTTTTTTTAAAATTTTGAGGCAAGATCTCTTCCTGAAATTGGTTAGCCCATCTGCCCGATGAACCCAAGGGATTCTTCTGTTTCTGCCTGTCTACTCATGAGGTTACAGGCATTTGATGCTTTGTCTAGCTTCTCACATATTGCTGGATATTCAAACTTGATTTCTCATGCTTGCAAGCAAAGTCCTACCCTGATCCTACCCACCACTAGCCAATCTTTTCAAAGAAAGCAAAAAATAATTTTCATTTTTGCTGTATCTTTAGCATGCCTCCTTTATTTCATTGTGTGTAGTTTTATATAAACATCTATGAGATTTAGATCCCCAGGTGCTTTTAAGTACAGAACATTTTTATGCTAATTGCAAAGAGTATTCAATAAATGATAAAAATACTTTTTTCTTCTTTCAGATTCAAGTATCAAGAATTGGATAGAGCACTCTGTCTTATAATCAGTTAACTAAGACTAATTACAGTATGGGACCCAACTATAGGAAATTTTCCCTGTCTTTAAGGAACTGGGCATGGCATTGGCAGAAGCCCATATTCCCTATTACTGTGATATCTTATATTTGGTCTATGAATGAGCTAATTTATTCTCAGTGTTACATAATATCAAGTAAGAAAGTATAATTTGGAGTTTATCTCATTTACTTTTGAATGTTTAAGTCAGAATTTGGTGCAATTGTCAGGTAGAGAATATTTAGTAGGTGGTAATGAATTGAAATATAGTTGATCCTCAAGTGGTAATCCTTGAAATATAATTCCTTTTGCCTAAAATGCTGTAAGGAATTAACATGGAAAGCACAATGAAAAGTGCTACTCTACAAACACACCCACACACCTCCCACACACACACATGTAACCATAATCATGTAAATGGCACACAACCCCATGACCTATGCCCTAATATGAAAGAGAACAGGTTAAGAGAGGAGTAGTGGTCAAGGTGAAAATATGAAGGAAGTCAAAGATTGGAAACCGTCCCCTCAGAGCTAAGCATAATGGGCAGTGTATGCTCTGGAAAAGCAAGCAAGACATAAAGGAGAGTGCCATTTATATGATCAAAAGAATATTGCTATCTTGGCCCAATGTCATTTGAACTTCTAACTTTCCCCAGCTTTCTCTAACTTGCTTCCATTCTTGGGAGTACCTTTTTCCCAAGATAAACTGTCTCTGCTTTTGCCACTCTTCATGTATGCTGTGTCTAATTCTTTTGCCAAGGACACAAGAACCCGGAAAGCCAACTAGATGCCCCCAGACCTCTACATGGTACCTATAACAGTAAGGTACCACAATATGCCATGGAAAGGAAGAATTCTGCAAAAATCTGAACTTTATTGGGAATGTAGAGAGACTGCTTTGATGACTAGAAGGATAAAGGGGCAGGAAGTACAAGTAGGGAAAATGAAACAAGCAGAAGCACTTATGCAAAATAATGGACCCTGGGCTCTGATGTTCCTGAAGAAGAGAATCAAGTAGCAGGGAAAGTCCTGTGTAGGTGAAGCCAGCTTCCATTCTCCTACAAGGATCCATTGTCAGAGCCTGGAATACATTAACACAAACCATTCAAGTATGTGTGCTCATTCAGGGCACTCTGATGAAGAAAATGAACTTATCAAACATCTAAATGCAGAAGATTCCTCACGTTTCTAGCAAGCAACATCCTGTGATGTGGAATTCCTCTCTGTATCCTGTGATAACCATTGGGTAATAAAGAAACTGCTTTAGACCTATAGTAGGGCAGGGAAAACTAAACTGAATGCTGGGAGTAAGAAGGCAGAGTCAGGAGCAACCATGTAGCCCTGCTGGAGACAGATGCTGGATGACAGACAAACTTTACCCAGTAAGCTACAGCCACATGCTGATATACAGATTACTAGAAAAGTGTTAACCAAAAATATAAAAACGAACTAGCAATATGCTTAAATGATTGGCCCAGCAATGATTTAAATAATATAGTTTTTGTGTGATTATTTTGGGAGTCTGAGTGGCCAGGGAATGAACAAGCAACTGCACCAACAAATTGAGATACCAGTGTGGGTAGCTACATCCATGTAAAAATCTGAGAGAGCTTGAAAAGAAATTCTATACATAGAAAGCCAGAGTTTAATGCAGATTCTAGCTCTGTTTCCTAGAAGCAAGCAGAGGCATGATTCCTTTAAGAGAGGCCTTCCTGATTTAGGGGTAACAGAAAAAAACAAAACACATGGTTTTGAAATAGTGGTTTCCTGGTCCACGTTCCCAGCATGAACTCTGACTCTTTCAGGAGGTCTGGCTAAGGAGCATTTAAATGGGATTTGTGAACAGAGTGCTACAACTTGCTTACTGGCAATACAGACCTGCTGCAACCTGACTCTGGATCTGAGGTGAAGAGAATGACTCTCATATGCAAGGAAGGGACCTTTGGCATGTTGGACTGGGCGGAGCTAAAAGGCAAAGCAGCCTTGGTTCTAGTAATGTCACTTAGCATTTTAAGAAGTGCTCCTGGACACAAAAGGATTTTCGCTACACCACAGGACATATTCAGACATAAAAGACCTCTAAACAAGACACAGTGTGTCTAAAAAAAAATGTGCATAGGCTTGGGAGAGAGAAGAAAAAGAGTAAAGAGACAGTAAATATAGTATAAAATA
>JAQHUG010000141.1:1590130-1602175 GCA_028555095.1 Dicrostonyx torquatus | reverse complement strand
TGTGTGTGTGTGTGTGTGTGTGTGTGTGTGTTTGTGTGTGTGAGAGAGAGTTTGGTTCTACCTAGTTTTCTGGGCTATCTTGCCCGTGGGCTGTGGCACCCAGAGGTAAGTTCCCTCTCATGGTATGTGTCTCAAGCTGGACCAGTCACTGGTTGGCCACTCCCAAAATCAGGAGATGGTTGTTTTCCCATTTCTAGGAGTCTTAGCTAGAGTCACCCTCAAAGGTTGCTAGGAATTTCCATTGCACTAGGTGTCTAGCTAGTCCCAGAAATGTCCCTGATTCCATTTGTCTCTCCCAAAACTCTCTGCCTCTATGCTCTCTGCATCTGATCCCTCCTGTTTCCATCATGACTCCTCATCCATACCCTTCCCCCTGTCCAGTGGTGTTGTCTATTCTATAATTTCCCCTTCACAGAGAGATTCATGTGTCTCCCTCCATGATCCCTGCTTGTACTTAGCTCATGTGAATCATATGGTATGTGAATCATAGCTTGGTTATCCTTTACTTTATGGCTAATATCCACTTATGAGTGAGTACATACATGTTTGTCTTTCAGGGTCTGAGTTACCTCACTCAGGATGGTCTTTTCTAGTCCCATCTATTTGTCAGAAAATTTCATGATGTTGTTTTATCAGTTGAGTAATACTGTACCATTGTATAAATGTACTACATTTTCTTTATTTATTCATTGGTTGAAGGACATCTAGGTTCCTTTCAGTTTCTGGCTATTATAAATAAAGCTGTTATGAATATAGTTGAGCAAGTATTCTTGTGGCATGATGAAGTGCATTATGGGTATATGCTCAGGAGTGGTAGGTATAGCTGATTCTTAAGGTAAATTTTTTTGAGAAATCTACATATTGATTTCCAAAGTGGCTATACAAGTTTTCCCTGATACCAGCAATGGAGGAGTATACCCTTGATCTACTTCTTTGTCAGCATGATCGGCCACTTACATTTTTGAACTTAGTCTTCTGACAGGTGTAAGATAGAATATCTATCTCAAATGGCTGAGAATCACTTAAATAAATCTCCAACATCCTTAGCCATAAGGGAAATGCAAATTTATCTCTTTTTTTTAACTGCTGATGCCATATCTGGTATGTTCCATGCTAGGATAGAATGCATTCAATGGCTTAACTTGGGATGAGCTTGTGCCAATGATCCTCTTGTGCTAAGTCCCCAATTCTTAGCTTATAGCACACCTCCTTGCAATTTCCACAGATCTTTCTAAAGCCTGTGTCAGTTGCCCGACAAAGTCTCCAAATCAATCCATTACTAGAAATTGCTATCATAGATTTCTCCTATTTGTTGGCAAAATTATTTTCCATATGATTTAATTTCATATGTTGCAGTAAAATACTTAAAATCTAGATTAATAATAGTATTGGTTATTAATAAGTTAAATAAATAATTTCTTATATAATACTTATATAAAAAATAAAGAATAAGAGAAAATGAAATAAGATATATCTGAATGGTAGATTTATTTCTACTGTTTTATTTTGGAGGTTGTTGAAGTTCAGAATATTTTTAAAATATTGCATATTTTTCCATAAATATAGAGCTAAGAACTGATAAGATCAGAATCTAAGTCTACATCTGTCTGTTTCCAATGCCTTAAGTCATTTTTCACATTTATAAAATATCTAGAGTACTGTTTCCATTTGGAAGTTGTTAAGATTGATGAGGTACTTCTGGTTTTGAGCCTAGTCTCTAATAGCCAAACCATCGCTCAAGCCCAGATTATGAGGTATTTTTAAAGTGTCTGTTTCAATGACAGAAAATGGTAGTTATTTAATAAATCTATCAAAGTTTCTATCTGGAACATGAGTGCTGTTTCATATGATGGAGCTCTAGAAGTGTAAAACTGGCTTTGAAAATAGATCAGGGATCAAAGCTGAGAGAATGGCTAGTATCCCAAATCCTCTTAGAGATTTCCCACAATGCTTTCAATGACTAGCAACATACATAGAAGGTTGCTAGTGTTGAGAAAATAAAATAAAAATGATGTGTGAAGAACAGTGAAACCAAGAAAAACAAGAAACGTCTAACATTTTAGGAAACACTAGAATCAACATAAACAGAATGTTGGTAGTGAGGCATGTGAAATCAATGCTGTTAAGGGGGCAGAGGAAATATGTATTTTCTTCAATGGAAACTGAAGAAAAGAAGAACCTGTGTTACCTAGTAACAGAGAACAGCTAGATTTTGTTCTGGGATAAGGGGAAAGAAGGCATGTCAAAGATAAATTTTGAAATCTTACAGAAGAGATTTCCAATCACCATGGAAAATTCAACCCAAATGCTTATTTCAGTAAAGTAAAATTGCAGACAGATGAGCTGTAGAAAGACGGTAAGCAAAAATTAAGCAATCAAGTCTTTGTGGCTTGAGAAATTATCAACGTATATAAACATGAGAATATATTAAAAATGGGAGATATCAAGAAGAAGATATGCAATGAACAGAAGGCTGGAGTATAGTTGGGGAAGAAGTTATTAGTGTTCCAGCAAGTAGGAAAAGTCAAGGGTCCCCACATAAACAGTTCTTTGGAACAGGTCAGGAAAGTAAATGGTCAATCCCACCCACCATCTAGAAAAAGCCAGTAATGTTTGTTTGTTGCACAAAAGTTTGCAAAGGAACCCTTTATCTAAAGACATACATAACAGATCCAGAATGTCTTTGAGAATGGTCAACCTGTTCAAGAGCAATATTCTGGAACAAATTAGACAAACTGAATATCAAATGAAGGCAGGCTGAGGACCCCACATTATGTAGGCAAGAAACAGAGTAATAAAACATAAGTTCCAAATAGTTGCTTCCTTCACAGAAATAAAAAAAGTTGGCTCAGAGGCCAGAGTTGGGGACCTAGAAGGCAAATATTCACTCGACAGAGGCCTTGCAACCTAGTGGTATTTCTTCAGCTAGATTTTTTTTTTAATTCCTTGGGACGTGTGATTATTTAATGCTTTTTGTTTCCTCTTCCCCTGAGATCAAGAATCATACAACTTTTATCCTCTGCCTCATCTCATACCATTCTTGCATGGGTTTTTGAGGTGTGTGCATATGCACGTGGAACGTGAAGATTGGCATCAGTTCGTCTTTCTTTCTTGGATCATTTCTCTTTGTTACTTTATGAGAGGGGGCTGCTTACTGAATCCCAGGGTCAGTATTAAAGTAAGCCTGGCTGGCCAGAAAAACCTCCCTCCCTCTCTATAACAGCTGTTTTCACACTGCTGGAGTTACACACATGCATCACCATGTTTAACTTTTACATGGGCTCTGAGGGACAAGAACTCAGGTCACTGTGCTTACATAGCTAGCATTTCACTGAGCTAGCTTCCTAACTCCAAGTAACTGTTTTTCTTCCTTTAATTTTATGATTTATCTGTTTTATTTTTATTCTTATGTCTGAATACCTGCACGTATGCTTATACATCAAATGCATGCCTTGTGCCCAAGGAGACTAGAACAGGGCATGGGACATCATAGAAATGGAGTTATAGGCATTTGTGAGATGCTTTGTAGGAGTTACAAACCCCATGCCTCTCTCAAAGAAGCAAATGATCTTAACTGTTGAATTCTTTAGCCTAAAAATTTCTTTCAAAATTTTGTCCATTTTATTTGCCCATTTATTTATGATCAATACTGATATTGAATCAAGATTCACAGTCTTGCTGTATAGCTTTAGCCTTTTTAGGACTAGGATTTCAGAGACTGCAAACAGGTACCGGATTGTTAGTATGGTAGGAGATGATTTAATTTCACATAGATCCTGGTTAGGTTATTACAGATTTATTGTGTTTCAAAGTGAAATGTTTATTAAATGTTCTCAAATGGAATAAGATTTAGTGTTTGATATTTATAACGTAAATATATTTGCATCAATGTTGGTGAAGTTTTGTAAAGCATTACTTTATCTCTAATCTGACTCTGTATTGTTTAGAATGGTAATCAGCAGACATGCAAGAAGATTTTTTTTTATTCCTGATAGAGATTGAGTTATACAAGGAAATACTACATATTGGTTTGACAAAATTGATTTAAATACATACATTTTTTTTAAAAGAAAGCCATACACTTTATTTTTTTTAAAAATGCTTACTTGCCTTAATTGGTTTGATCTGAATTCAGGACTTATAAGACTCTGATATCTGAAGTATCCTTATTAAACATATCATAGTTTTAATGTCTCACTTCTTATATATATTGACTGTAAATACACAGGGCAAGAATATTTTTATATTTTAAAAAACTATATAAACTTTCCACACTTTGTATACTGTAGCTCACATCAACACAGTTTCAAAGAGAAAAATATAACCATGGGAATTAGCTTTTCTTTTTAATGTTTTATGCTCATATTAGTATAGAAAAATTTTGTATCTCTTCAGAGATGAATACAACTTATTTGGGGATTCCTGTTCACAAAGCCTGGAGGTAGAGTTCAGTGGTTTTGTTTTGAGCCTTTCTGCATCACCCATTATAATTATTAACAATCAGAAATTCTACCAACTTAAATTTTTTGCCTATTTGGCATTTCTTATGAAAATTATTAGTGTTAACTTAAGATTCTTTATGTTAGCAGTCATAATCTTTCTATTTGTTGAAAAAATTAGGTATTTTCTTTTGGTTTCTGCTCCTTTTGTGTTTCAGCCTTAAAGTGAGAAAATTCAGCAGTCAATAAGTCTAGGCAATGCCATTATAGACACCAGGAGGTGTTTATTTAGCTCTCCTCCTTCTCCCAATGATGTGCAGTGTTTTCCTCCTGTGAAACCATGGTTATCTCAGCATTGCAGCTGTCTGTAGCACACCGTGATTCTACTCTTTCTTGCCTTTAGGAACTGGATTAAAATGTAAGCACACCAAAAGGAGGAGGGAAGGCCACTTTGGCCTTTACCCTTTTGTATCTATGCAATGTTTTAGAGATAAGAATATTATTTGATAAATCATGTAGGACTCCAATTCATTCCACTTTTTCTGAAGTATAATGAAAAATGAAATACTCTTCAAACCCTAAGCGCACTCTTTCCTTCTCTCTCTCTCTCTCTCTCTCTCTCTCTCTCTCTCTCTCAATTGTCACTTGAATAATCTCTTTCAAGGAATAATAACAATTTCTGTTTTGACATGTATATCCCACCATTTGGAATAAATTCTTTAAGGTTGTTAAGTAAATATATTTTCAAAGTTAATTTTTTAATGAGTCTAATAGTTGAGAGAACCTTCCTTCCACAGAAATATATATCTTTATATTATATTATTTATAAATGGGAGTATAAATAAAAGACCCTAAGTCAACCAAATATAGAGATAAGAATTTCAGGAAATTTCAGGAAAGCATGAGCCAGAATTAGCAAGACTCAAATGAAGGTGTCAATCAAAGGAGATCTGGACCACAACACTGTCAAGCTTGCAGAATGACAATCATTTAAAACACAAACAATACATCGCCCAATGGATAAAAAAAAATGGCTGTCAATCATATGGAGAAAGGAAACCTATAATACTGGTGAGGTTATTTATTTGTCCCATCATAGAAATCAGTATGGAGACTGCTCCCTGCAAAACTGAAAAAAAATAATGACCTTATTGCACAGTGTGGTGATTTGAATGAAAATAGTCCCCATAGACTCATAGGGAGTGGCACTAGTAGGAGGTGTGGCCTTGTTGGAGGAAGTACATCACTGAGGGGTGGGCTTTGTGGTTTTAATACTCAAGCCAGGACCAGAGAACCTCTCTTTCTGCTGCCTATTGATCCATATGTAGAACTCTAAGTACTTCTCTAGAGCCATGTCTACCTGTTTGTCACCATGCTTCCTACCATGACAATAATGGACTAAACCTCTGAATGGTAAGCCAGCCCCAATCTAACGCTTTCTTGATCAGAGTTACCGCAGTCACAGTGGCTCTTCATAACAGCAGAAACTCTAACATGCTCAGTCATAGAATTTCTGGGAATATAAATAAAAGACCCTAAGTCAACCAAATATAGAGATAAGAATTTCAGTATTTTTTGCAGCACTATTCACAGAGCTAAACAATGAAATCAGCCCAAGGGCCCATCAACAGAGCAATGGGTGAAGGAAAAGTGCTGAATATACAAATGTAATAAAAAAAATGTTGTTTGAAAATGTCACAATGCATACGATGTGTTTAACAATGGTATTTTATACATCTATATAGTATATTATTGTATACTATATTATTATATTATATATTATATTCTATCTATATTATATACTAATATATAATATTAATATATTAATATATAATATTCAGGACAATGTATGCAACTGGATATAAATATTTTATATTAAGATATTAAATCAGTCTCATAAACCAAATAGTGCCAGTGTTTTCTCTCATTAGTATTCCTAGATTTTATTTATACCTAAGTCTTATATATCTATATATAGTGAAAGCATAATCAAAATTATATAGAGAAATAACTGGGATTCATGGGAGTGAGAGCATAAAGAAATGAGGAGTAGTGTGTATGTGTCATTATACTCTTGGATGATGTGCCCTGATAAAACCATAGTGGTATACTGTGACCATATGTCAACTTAGAAAATAGGTTAGTTGAGACTACTGATAAAAAGAGAGGGAGAAGAGTGAAATCTGTCAAGAAAAAGATTTGTAATTGTCTAGACACAGTTTCTCAGTTCATTACTGGGTTCTGATATGAGTTTTTATATTATAGAACAGGCCTTAAATAAAAAGTACATAGGGAGTGGTTATTCCCACAACATTCATGCCGTTAGTGGGCATGTCTTGTCAGGTCACCCATGGTCAGGATTGTAGCTTCCAGATTCACACTTGGGTGAAATAGCTGATTCCTTTTCTCTTCAAGTACCATGCATAGTGTCTGTCAGCATTGTGGAAGCTAGCTAGTAGGGATGGAAGTTCCAGGTCAGAGAAAGCTTGTAATGTGTGTGTGTGTGTGTTTAAGTGTGTAACACTAATAATGAAGAAGAGGCCATCATTATGAGAAAGTGAGGGGAAGATCATGATAGTGCTTGAAGGGAGGGAAGGGAGAAATTAACAAAATTATGCTTTAATTTAAATAAAATTTAATAAGTAATCAAAGAGTTCAAAGCTAAAATTCTCAAATGAGAAAAAAACATGTGACATTTGTCCTTTTTGATCTGTGTAATGTCTCTTAGAATACTCATTTTTAGCTCCCTCAATTTACCCACAAGCTTCATAATTTCATTTTTCTTAACAGATTAGTGATACTCTATATGTGAATATACCACATGGTTATCATTCATTCATCAGCTAGCTGGTGGACATATCTTCCAGAAATATTATAGACTCTAGGAGAGAACCAATTACTATTCTGCTAAGTGGACATAGTATTAAACCAACTCCTAATGACCTCACTATGCTCGGAGACCAATGGATCTCTCAGTCCACATCAGAGAAGCTTCCATCTGCGCCAGATTAACACAGAGATGCACACAAATGGTCACGATACTGAGAACAAAGAACTGCAGAATGGTAGGCCTTAAAAGGAACATGGGTGGATACTCTACCCCTCCTCTAAAGGCATGCTTTAAAAAGTGTCAGGCTACATGTGTACATATTTCTGTGTGTGTGTGCGTGTCTGCAGGGAGATTTGGGGACCACCTCTGATGTGGATCCTGGAGTGCCATTTACTCTTCTTAACATTTGAGGTAATGTCTCTCACTGTTGCAGATCTTTCTAATTAAGTTAGGCTGCCTGACCTGTGAGCCCCAGGGAGATGACTGTCTCAGGTGCCCCAGATTATAATCACAGCACTATGTTTATTTATTCATCTGGGTTTTCGGATTGAACTCAAGACCACATGCTTCCGGTGAGCCAACTCCTCCACTCCTAAGAAAATATGTAAAAATGTCAATTATCCTAGCAAAACTCCCACCCACCCACCAAATTAAAATGAAGCAGGGAGAGGGCTTCAGGAAAGACTGCTGCCCCCTGGGTCTAGATTTTGAATCCCTTTGAAAACAGAAGTATTGGTGTAGGAACGGGAGTTACTGAGAAAATGACACTTGAGCAAAGGCACAAAGATGAAGTCTGACGAATGCCAGAGCTCAGAGGGATCCAGAGAGAGAGAACAAACATTCTCAGGGGATTGCAGGCTTCAAGGAAATGTGTGTGCTGGAGAGAAACCATAGGGAGCAACCGGACGCAGAGGACTGGCTAAAGGGAGGAAGGATGTGGGGTCCCATGGACCACAAAGCCTAGTTCCTCTTTGGTTTTGACTTGCTTTGTGCGAAATCCAGACCTACTAGAAAATCCTAAGGAGGACTGCTGTACTGAGGTTGACAGTGATTTCTGGTTCCTGGAATAAGGAATACAATTTATATAAACCAAGGACAGAAAGGTGACAGATAATAGTTTCATTTTCAGGGCCCAGGAAGAGGAGAAATTTATATTCTTATTCTTTATATTTCTAGGCCTTTGTCCTCTCTTTATTTATGCCATGAGAACATACCAATTTTGTATTTGGTACATTCCAATATGTGCTTGTTCTCTTGTACTTTTAACTCTTTGAACTCCAGCTCGTGGGTGCTATAAAATCCACACCAGCCAATTCTTCCTTCAGTCACCAGAAACTAAAAAGGCTATTCCCATTTTTTTAACCTGTACTTTTTAAAATTCCTTCACAGCTTCTCTTTTGAAGTAGGTTTTTCTCTTTCTGAATGAAATCCTTTTTTTCTTTTAATTCTTTCTGATCAGTGTGACATTCAATTTTCAAGATACTCAGGGGATGAATTTTGTACTATTTTTTTCCAGGAATTTCACATCAGCTGGATGTAGAGATGGACTGGAAATTGAAGGAGCTTAGAGAAAACACCTCAACACAACCAAAAGCTGCCTGCCTATGGAGATAAGAGTGGCCACAAGAGTATGAAAGAAAGCAATTAGTGAGGACGTGACTTATCTATAATGAAAAAATTGTACGTGTTATGTTAGGCAATCTCAAATAGTCCTAAGAGAGTGGTACAGGAAGGCCATTGAGAACTGCAAGGTTCTCCTCAACTCCTGGTGACAGCACCAAGAACAGTTGAGAAATTGGGAGTCAAGAGGACTTCACAGGCTCTCGGCAATTTCAAAACCAAGTGCCCCTGTTACAAGAATTATTTTTAGAAATGTTATCTTGTGTTTTCCTTTTCTCTTTGCGTTTATTTATTTATGTGCCTTATAATAATACACCTGAAGATTCTGAGTGGGTACGTGTACATGACAAAATGGAGCACAGTGTCCGAGGAGGAAATCCTGGCTTCAAAAATCTCTTAGACTCAAGTACAAGAAGCCAATGGTCTCTCCAGCAAATCATTGCACTGCCCCAGAGTGGACTGAGGGGAGGAGTTGCTCTCAAAAAAGGAAAACACTTCACAAAATGCAAACCAGGTCTGAAATGTTGGTTTAAAAAATACAGGGCTGTGACCTTTATAAATAAGAATTTTTTATAATGCTTGTTCAGAATGATTAGAAAAATACAGAAGCCCAGGCAGATAAAAACCCAAAGAAGAATTTTCTTTCTTGAAATTTTGATTCTTTTCTTTATGTTCTATTTTTGACTAATTAATTAATTGGTATGCGTAGTGTGCACATGCTGGTGCACACATGAGTACAGGTGTGTTTGAGGGTGTGGAGACAAAGGACAACGTTAGGTATCATTCCTTGGGTGGATAGTGTGACCAATTTTGGTCGATAATTTCCCTCACTGGCATGAAATTTAGCCTGTCTCTTTCTTGATACCCTGAGATAACAGGTTAATGCACCCCTCCCAGCCTTTTAATGTGCATTCTGGGAATAAATCTTGGGTCATCTTGCTTCTAAGGTAAGTACTTTACTCTCTGAGGTAGATATATGTCATGTCTCCTAATGGAGAATCTGTGACTCTCACCAGCCAACAGCGTCCTATTATTTTAGGAAACACTCCTTAAAACAAAATATTTGACTGCAAGGCATTCATTATTTTGGCTTTTGTTAGGGATGAGACTGGAGGTATTTCACATAGGAAATACTTTTCTGCTCGAAAGAATGCTTAACTAGCACCCCCAGAAGCCTACATAGGCTACTTAGGGGTGAAGACAGATGGATCCTGGTGGCTTTTCAGAGAAACAGCTTAGGCAAAATCAATAAACTTCATCCTCAGGGAGAGCTCCTAACTCACGGGTATAGAGAGAGAATGAATAAAGACAGCTGAAGTCCTCCTCTGGCCTCTTTTTATGTCTTGCATGAACCTGTACATATATGTACATATGCACACAATACACACCCCTGTGTGTACACACACAACAAACACAAAATATATTAAAAATAGAATTTATAGATTTTCAAACATTTATAAATGGACTGAGGACTGGCTCAGCATTTGCTGCTCTTGCAGAACCAGGTTTGATTTCCAGCACCTGTATTGGGTGGTACCCACAATCACCTATAACTCTAGTCTGAGGATCCAAATCAACTTCTCATCTCTGTGGACAACAGCATTCATGTGTGCATACATAAACACACACACTAAGAACAAATCTTTTCAAAATTATATTAAAATTATCAGTTCATGTTTAAACAGCATTTTATAACCAAAGGTAGAATTAAATCTTCCCTTTGAGGGAGGTGGTAGAAGGGAGAAAGAAAAGGATTTTCCAATATCAGTTATGAATCTATTTTTTTAAAAAAAGGGCATCAGTTATCGGATGGGATTGTTAATGTTTCCTGGTGTGCTAGTTGAAAGGGAATGCATGCCCCTGTCATTGTCACAGTATTCTTTCACTGTCCCTCTGTATTTATTCCACTAATATAATGAGCATTGACGTCAATGCTCCTTCCTTGCTTCCAACTTACTCAGTCCATGATGATATCAAATAGTTTCCTGAGTGAGAGAGACGACAATAAATATTTTATTGTGGTTGAAACATTATGTCAAGTGCTTCCTGATCGTCTCTTTCAATTGTTTACTTTTGCTTTTCAGTGGGAGGTGGGGTGGTGAGGTGGCATGGAATGAATGGGAGTTTTGGACGTCTCCATGAGCTTGTGCTGTGGAGAGTATTCTACATGGGAGATTTATCTGTGCCTTGTTTCTTTATGCAGTTTATAGGAGAGTCATTTACTTGTGCGGACATTAAGTATTTGGATAGTTCCTTTGAGTCTAATTTTCTCTTTGGGTCTCCTCTGAAGGATGTCAAGCTGAAAATTATTTAAAATCTACTTAATAGTTAATTCACATATAATGATCATAGATAATTATGGATACATGTGACATTTCAAAATCTTTGGAAAAAAAGAAATGATTAGATCAGTGAATCTGACAGGTACATTCGTTCAGACAGCTGTTACTTTGTTGTGTTCAAAGACTGACCTAGGCTCTACCTTTCTCCAAGGAGCTGTGGACAATTAACCGTTACTTAGGATTTGAGGGAGGGATCAGTCACTTCAGAGCTGTAGCATTTGGAAAGTAGCTGGGGAGAATAAAAGACTTTGAGGAAAAGGAAAGGTGGTAACAGAGGTAAAAATGCATTCTATGTGTATGTAACTCAGAAATTAATTAAATTCAATGATTTAGTTTTAAATTTTTCTCAAAGAATCACAAATCTGTTTGGCAAATTTTAAATGTTTTGTTGTTGACTGAGTTTTCTGTCCTGCTTGGTTCCCATAGCTGTTAAGTCCCAAAGAAATCACACAGAGATCTACATTAATGATAAACTGATTGACTTAGTGTCTCAGGCTTCTTATTAACTCTTATAACTTATATAAGTCCATAACTCTTGTCTGTGTTAGCCACATTACTTGGTACCTTTTTCAGCAAAGCAGTCACATCTTGCATTCTCTGCATCTGGGTCATGACTGCAGACTGAAACTTCCCTCTTCCCAGAATTCTTGTTGCCCCGCCTCTACTTCTTGCCTTGCTACTGCCCAATCAGCATTTTTTAAAAATAATACAAATAACAGGATAAAAGACCATTGTCTCACAGCACTTTCCCATTTTTTAAAAAATAAAACACCCCAAGAACTCTGTATCTAATATCTTTTGTTTAGCTTTTCTC
>JAQHUG010000141.1:1532601-1544183 GCA_028555095.1 Dicrostonyx torquatus | reverse complement strand
AGTCTGCCCCTATTGGCAGCCACGTTCAGAGAGTCCGATTTGGTCATATGCTCCTTCAGTCTCAGTCCAGCAGGATTTGGTGAGCTCCCTCTAGCCATAAACAAAGGACATTAAGCTTATACCTCACAAGCCTAGAGAAGCTAAATAGCAAGATGAAACCAAAGGAAAACATATATAGATAGATCCTCCTGGAAATTGGAAGCAAACAAGATCACCGGGCAAAAGTTGAAAGCATGGGTATGGGGATAAGGGAGAGGGTAGAGGTGGGGGGGATAGGGGAAGGGGAGCGGGAGAAGGATAAAGAAGAAGGGAAGGGCTGGGGAAAGCTGGGGGGCGAGGGAGGGTGGAGATGGAGGAAGGGTGGTTATTGGAGAAGGTTCAATTCATTTGACATCTTTGCAGGAAGTTTGTTCAGTCTAAGTATTTTGCCCACGTGTCAGTGGCGTACCTACCAGTCGTTCCACTGTTTCTATAAGTAACTTGCATGTTCTGACAGTACTGTTTCATCAAATACCTGAGCTGGTTGTCAATTACTTACATTATTTCTAGTCACACTGATGTAGAAACACTGAAAGCGGAACTGACTCACCTCTATTATATGTTTCTGCAGAATAACATTTTCAACAACTGGGAATATCAGTAAATGTCTTCCAACTCTCAGTTTTAGACCATTGACTTTCAAGGCATTCGATTTTAGTGCATTTTTTTACAGCTAAAAATAGGGAACAATCTATCCTTAGGAAAAAGAAAGCATGATTTGCATTTGTAAGAATTTTAGAGAAATATATAAAACAGAAATAGTTAGCTGATAATAAAATGACAACAAATTTTAGCTATATGAAAGAAAAGTTTGTCCAAATTTTCTGACTAAGTATATATTTGGATAGGCTATACTGAAACTTTTGATACAATTAATTGTGTGTAAAGAGCAAAGCACTGGGACTAGAGAATCAATTTGCAATTGCATCATTTTGTTATCTTTCTAGCTCAACTACCAACTGCCATCGTCCACTTCTCACTTTTGCCTTTGAAAGACTTCCAGCAAAAATATAACATGAAGACGGCTGCTGAGGGACTCACACCTAGAGAGGATCACGCCTGAAAAAGAGATAGTGCACATCAGTCAATGAAAAATAAGTCTGAAGTTAACTATGGTCTCGGGACAGTGAATAAGGATCCTGTACTACAAGAATTAATAAAATAACAGAATTAATAGGGTAAAAGCTGAGTGTCTGGTGTATTAGGTGAATCTGGTGTTTACCGATGACAAATGAGACTAAATCTACACATTTAAGGGTACTAAGGGATCACTAACTTAACTAAAATTATAGATACAAAGTGTGATAAGGCCCAATATATTATTATTAAAGACTACTATATATACTATTTATTATAAAATATATTTTATACTTATTTATGATTATATCATATATTTATTATTAATACATATCATTTGTTAAATGTCTTATAACATTTCAGGTATTACTGATTATATATTATAAATAATATTAAACATATTATTTATTATGTTATAGCATGTATCTATTATTATTTACTAATGCATTATATATTATTCACATTATTATATAACATATTGCTTAACATTAGATATTATATGTTTTATGCTGTATTAGTTATTATTATTTCTATTATTGCTTATAGAAAGTATCAGTAGATTTTTATCTGAAGATGTAGAAAAGCACTGTGTATGCAGCACTGTATATACTTGTAGAACCATACAAGCAAAGCCTTTCCAAATTATCAGAAAAATCACCCAAATTAAACAGCATAATCACAGTAAGGAAAAAGTAAGACATAATAATAACAAAAGCATATAAACTTGAAAAGATACATGCAATGAATTTATTAAGACAGATGTATCTGCTTTAACAGATACACCTGATTCAAATTATAACAAAAATATAATTCAAATAGTTATGGAAATATAAAGAAATAGATTTGATCTCATATTGAGTCAACCCACTTCTCCCAAGCAGAGGATCCACATCAAAGATTTTGACTCCAAATCCAGAAATGAAAGTTTTATAAAGTCTTAAAAAGTTATAAAACATAGAAGACTCTTTAATTCCATCTCATTCTAGAGTCATTCAAAGAAGTTGACATAAATCAAATTTGATTTGTTTTGTTTCTACTATGATTAAAACTTACAGCTCAGAATATCAAAATAATATACACTCTTACACAATACTATATTCTCAATAAGCAACTGGAAGAGAAATGATGACCCTTCACTGTGAAAATAACAGTATGACTTAGGAGGTGGGAATTAGCCAACGGAACATCATTTACAAAGGAGAACATGATGAGAAGTCGAATGTGCTTCTATGGAGAAATGCACTTTTGTGTTATTCTAATATCCTTTAAACATTGTCTCCATTAGAGAAATATATTGCTTCTACAAGATTTATTATTATTATTATTATTAGTAGTAGTAGTAGTAATTATTATTATTATCATCATTATTTTGAGATAAAGACTCACTATACTGTCCAGGGTAACCTCAAACACAAAGTAACTGAATGCCTATAAACATAACTAACTCAACTATATTAAAAGGCAGATGCTCATCAGTAAGAGTATTTAAGAAATTTCTCGGTAGTTACATATATGTGTTCTTTTTTATAATGGTTGACACATTTTCTTCTATAATGTATTAATTAATCACATAATAAGTGTGAAATACTTCTGACACACTGTATTTTTGTACATAACTAGATCAAGTAGTCAACTTTATCAAGATGGAAGTTTCTCTCCACTGAGAATACTGAAAATATGTAATGTAAAAATATATGTGCAATATAACACGAATACGTATTCTAAATCAAACCAATGTAAAAGGGTAGAGCCCATGGTTTGTAGAAATGAGAACAGACTACAATATTTTACTCTCTCTTTTTCCTTTCCAACAATTCTGAGGCTCATGGAAAACTATTTTCCTCCCTAGAGCAACGCCTAGGAAATTATTGTGTCTCAATATCCCGAGTGCCCTGCTCCCTGTTGTCACTGAGATAAAGCCTGTGCCCTGCTGGCAAGGGTGAAATGTCATGTTTCCCAGTGGAGCCAATGAGTGCTGGGAGTTTTCCACCAAAGAGTGACTCTATCTTAACCAACTCATTCAAGAGTCATAGGTGGAATTAGCAAATTCTTTTTCGATTAGCAAAAAATCAATAAAACTTGGCACCTGCCCAGTGTGAAGAAAATAGATTCCTTAGGCACAAAATGCCTTTTGTAAAAAAATGTAATCAGATGTAATATTATTTACGCTCGTCCAAGTTGCATTTGGTGACATTAGCAAAATATCTTTGGAAAAATATTAGTGGTTGTTTAACTTCATAGATACCTATAGGTGCTTTTCGTCTGTTTCTAATTAATTTAGAAAAAAAAACCCATTTTTGTACACATTAGTGATTTGCATGTATGTCTGTGTGAGGGTGCCAGATTTACTGGAACAGAAGTTACAGACAGCTGTAAACTGTCATGTGGGTGCTGGAAATTGAACCCAGGTTTTTCTGAAGAGTGGCTAAGGCTCTTAATTACATCACTCCAGCAGTGAGTCAAGCTCCTGGAGTCTAGTGGAAGAGAGAGAGGAGGGATGATTTGAGCAAAAGGCTCAAGATCATGAAGCAGAAATCCACAGAGGTAGCTGACTCCAGCTAGTGGGAGCTCACTGACTCTGAACTGAAAGCTGGGAAACCTGCATAGAACCAAACTAGACCCTCTGAATGTGGGTGACAGTTTTGTGACTTGGACAGTCTGTGGGGCCACTGGTAGCAAGACCAAGATTTATCCCTAGTGAATTAGCCGGTTTTTTTGTAGCCCATTCCCTGTTGCTCAGTCTAGATGGGGGGGGGGGGGCAGGCTTGATCCTGTCCCAGCAGGAGATGTCAGGCTTTGTTGACTCCCTATGGGAGGTCTTGATCTTTCCAAGGAGTGGATGGGGGCGGGGCTTTGTGAGAGGTTTGGTGATACCAAAGAGACAGGAAGCAGGCCACCTCGGTTCTGTGCGGAGCCCATCCTTGGGACAGGGACATCAACGCTGGGGATGGAAGAATGGCCTGTGAGGGTTTTCAGCTGGATCTCTTCTCATGTAGATGCTTCATTGATGCTGTGATCCTCTCGCTGTCATGTCTAGCACTGCCCTGATTTCGTTTCTTCAGTAAGAACCTCGTGTATGTCAGGACGGCTGGCAATGGACTAAAGTTTCACACCATTTTTTTTTTATCCATTCGCCTCCTTCTCCCTCTCAGAACTAAGGCCTGTTGTTCTTACATGGCTGACCAGTCACGAGGTTATGAGAGCTGCTTGCATGGATGATCATAAATGTCCCTTCAGCATCAAGGTTGTAATTTTTATTAGTTCTTTCAGAATTAGTTGGGGTGTGTTTTGATCGTATTCACCCCCTCAAGTCTTCCCTGAGACACCCCTCTCCCAATTCACGTAACTTTGTATATTCTTCTTTTAAAAAATAAAAATCAAGTCCAATTTAGTTTGGCACTTGATAGGTTCTGGAGGAGAGAGAGTCCGCTTTCTTTTAAGGTATGGGCTGGAAACCCTTACTATCTGCTGAGTCAGTCTTTCTCTTGCATCTGTGGTTTTTTCTGAAAATCTGTTGAAATTCAGAATTGCTGCTGCATTCTTGCCAATTCTCTTCCGCCATTGTCTTTTACTTTCTTTTTCTATTGAAGGGCTGTTGTTTTCCTGGGCCTCCAAAAAGAGGAAGAAAGAAAGATATGTCTGCAATGCCGTGTTTAACTGGCCGTTTCTCATTAAACTGTTTATTTTACAGATATCTCGGGTATCTGTACTGTGTATTTTCTTGTGCGTATATGATATATGTGTTTGTTAGTGTCAGGTGTATACACAGGCCAACATCAGGTATCTTTCCCCACTATTCGTCATTTTTATTTATCTATCTATTTTTGAGCCGGGTTCTCTCTCTGAATATGAACCCATTGATTTGCTAGGCTGGCTGAACTATGAGCTTCCCTGGGATGTTTTAGGATCTTTCTATTCTATCCTTGTGCTGGAGTTACAGCCGGATTACATGGGTGCTGGGGATCCGAACCCACATCTTCAGGCTTGCACTGCAGGCATGTTACGCGCTGAGCTATTTCCAAGGGTGACTGTATTTACAGACTGGTTTGTGCCTCCCCACATGCACCCACATGAGCACAGAGGAGATCAAGCCCAGGCTGATTCGCTGACTCCTCATATTACAGGAAGCACCTTGTAACATTTCCTGCCTGCCTGAGTATACAAGGAAATGTTTACCAATTACCTAAATTAACACAGTTAGATGTGGCAAGTACTAGAAACAGAACATTCAGGGTCAGGGCCCCTGCCACTTTCAGAAAGGGCCTGATGGGGAGCTTTACAATTTGGAATACGCATATTCCTCAGTGGACCACTGTCTACTTTTGAGACAAAAAGCTAGATCTGATTCAGGACATCAGAACATGTCAGGTTCCTTAAATAGTGAAAATGACACGTTCGGCATAGTGATACAGTGGAATTGCTTGAAGTTTGGTCTCATCCTTCCAAACATGAGATGAATTGCATCAAGCGTCTCTCGGCTTCTTTGCACCAATCTCAAACAGCCAAACATATGGTAGTTCATGTCCACTCATCTTCTCTAATGAAGGTAGCAGCATAGCAGCCAAGCAGAAACCCACCAGATTGCTGCAAGACATGTTGTCCAGACTTTGTTCCCACCACCACATCCAACTTAAGGTCCTCGAGTGACCTTAAGGATCCTCTGGTGAGGTGCATTCAAATTGCTATGATAAAACAGCACAGACTGGGTGATTTCAAACAACAGATCCACTTCTCAAAGTTCTCTACATTGGGAATTCCAGGTTCAGAATGCTGACAGTGTCAGTGTCTACAGAGAGGCCTGGATTCTATAAAAAAAAAAAAAAATCACAGAAGTATGCATGCCCTCTTGTGTCTATATTATGAGTGCATTAATTCAATCTATGAGGACGCACCTTCATAATCTGTTCTCCACCCAAAGTCTAGTCTTCCAATATTATTACTTATTGCATAAAGATTTCAGTATTTTATTTTCTGAGGGCCATAGATATTAATCTGTGGTACCTTTTCCCCCTCAAATCAGCAATTGAGTATAAGACTTGAAATAACATTGTGAAACCCTCCTAAAGTGGTTGGTTATTACATAGTACAGACACTAAATGAATTCAAGATTGGTTTGCTGGGCAATTGAAAATTTGGTTCTTTTCTGGGTCTTTGCGTTAAAGATTTTTTGTTTATTTCTGTAGTTGTGATAAAAAAAATCCAAACCAAAAGCAACTTAGGAGATAAAGGGATTTATTCTAGCTTATATTTCCTGGGTACAGCCTGTTATTGTTGGAAAGTCACAGGAGAAACTTCAGCTACACACATCACATTTACAGTCAAGAGAGAAATGAATCCCAGCACTCGGGAGGCAGAGGCAGGCGGATCTCTGTGAGTTTGAGACCAGCCTGGTCTACAAGAGCTAGTTCCAGGACAGGCTCCAAAGCCACAGAGAAACCCTGTCTCGAAAGAGAGAGAGAGAGAGAGAGAGAGAGAAATGAATGCATACATGCATCCTTGCTTGAACTTGTCTCTATTTCTCTACTCCTACATATTTCAAGACCCCCCCCCTGCTTAAGGAATTGTGCTGCCCACAGTGGGCTGTGTCTTTCCAAATAAATTAACTTAACTAAGACAGTTCTTCCTAGATAAACAAAATATAGATAATCCATTATTGTGATTCTTTGCCTCTGGTGATTCTAAATAAGAGTCAATTTGACAATTCAAGGTAACTACCACAGGCCCATTGTTATTCAGTCTGGAGACCTTCATTAACAGAAGCAAGATGGAATACCAGATTTAAAGAAAAATCTACTAATTGCAAAAAGTAAGCATCATTTCTCCTTTCAGAGGCTAAAGAATTCCAAACACACACACACACACACACACACACACACACACACACACACACACTTGATAAAGTTGTTGTGGATCCAGGTAGCCTCAATCCAAGACATCCCTTACTATCAAACAATTCTGTGTAAAAATATTGGAAATACAAAATGGTGCTCCTTTGCTTTTATAACTGTCAGTAAACAGATCATGAATTATTCTCTCCACATTTCAGAGAGTAGGCACTATCAGATTGTTGCAGGTGGCCCACCTTCTAGGTCTGCGGATGAGGTTGCAACTGATGCCGGGCGTGCTGAGTCCAGGTTGACATCTATGCTAACTCTTATGGTGTTCTGGCATGTCCTACGCTAAGTCATGCATCTTCATAGTATGCTTAACAACTAACTTTCCCTGCTTTTATTTAACAACATTTAAATCTCAGGTGATTTTTTTGGTAGGATAACAGCCTCTTACAGAGCAGTAGACTCGGTTTCAGGGGGAGATGCAAATCCTAGTATTTTGTTTAATCAGCAATGTCTACTGAGTTAGAGATCTTAAAACTTGGAAAAGGAAAAAGAAAGTGAACATCCCTCATCCATTACTTGAAAAAAAAACCTCAAAAATTCAAACTAGATGCATGAAAGGAAATGGATCATGTATTTTGTTTTCCTCTGAGTGATGACAGGACTTAAAATGAAAAAAAAATGCTATGCTTGCTTGGAAAGGCTACCATTTAGAAAAAAAAGACTTTAAATGATCTCCTGGGCTTTACTATGTTACTCAGGACTGTCGACACAGAGAAATGAGAAATTGCAATTACTCAAATGTTGAGAAATGACCCAGACGGTGCCAAGTCCACGTCCCCTACTATGAACCAGTTCTCCTTTCCCTGCACTTTGGTTCTATTATAGAGTCCCAGACACTGCTGGGCCAAACACGGAGAGTTGTGGTGCTGGGTGAAGGGTGTCCCAAGGTGGTTTCCTTGGACTAGCTCAGGAGAGTACACACAGGGAGGGTTGTTTACTACGACAAGCTTCTTGTTCATCCACTCATGTGAAACCGTCTAAAAGGTCTACATTTTCCAGAGACACTTGGACAGTGATATTCATTATACAGACGGTGCCAAACTCAAAGTTACAAAGGCCTATTCTTGGCAATGACTACTGACAATTTCCATTTACAATGAGAACGAAGGCAGCACACCACATTGCAGTCAGCTCTGGGGTCTGTCTCGTGGATACAGACAACACATTATCTTTAAATCAACATTCTTTTCTATTGGGACATTTCTATATCAGAATTATATGTAATTTAAAGAGACAAAGATATTCTTTCCTCTCATTTAACTATCCTGAGGGATTTTAGTCAATGATACAGAATGGTTTGATGTGAACAATGAAAGCAAAACTACGATCATAAAAATAACTTCTTAGTCCTGTATTCAGAAGGACAATAAAAGCAGTCACTGTTTTCTGCGATTTTTTTCAGATAACTATATATACAACAAAATTATCAGAGAATGACAATTATAAAAGGCTTTACCCAAGGCAATTTTATCCCAATGTGAACATCCAATACCGTCTTATATTGTCATCCTTCTTCGGTGAGGTTCAAGACCCCACTTCCTTTCTTTGTACATATTTCATAATCTAGATACTTCATGTGATTAATTTGGGCATGTGTTCCTTTGGATCACACGGCATATCATTTTCTCATTCTTTACTTTCCCTATTACGTATTTAGTATAAATAGGAAGTATTCTTAGGCCAAAGCCTTTTTCTGTGTGAAAGTCTTTCAGGCTGTCTCTTCTCTTTCTTAAACAAACTCATTTGCTTTGCTTAGGTTCCTGCCTGCCAGGTGCTCTCTCTTGTTCCTTCTTCTGTTCTTTTGGAAGATTACCCTTAGCTCTGCTAGACCGAAGCCATATTTTGATTTGTTGCTAAGCTTCAGCTGATTTGGAATGGAGTACATTGTATGTCTCACCTCAAACTCCTGACTGCAATGACACAGCTTAGCTGAGCTTTTGAAGGCCTTATCTTTGTGAGTGTGACCACACATGTGCCTGGTGTCTGAGGGGGCCAGAAGAGGGTGCCTATCCCAATGGAAGAGAGTTACAGACTGCTGTGAGTTACCACAAAGTCACTGAAGTGTGAACTCTGGTGCTGTGGAAGAAGAGCCAAGGCACTTAATCACGGGAGCCATCTCTACAGTTTCCTAAGTGTAGAAAGAGACTGCTCTTTTGCTTCCCAGCTGCCCAGACCTGAATAATCACTTAGAAACTATATTAATTACAACACTGTTTTGTCTATTAGGTCAGGCTTCTTATTAACTAACTCTTACATCTTATATTAACCCACTTTTATGAATCTCTGTATCGCCACAAGGCTGTAGTTTACTGGGTAAGGTTCTCTTCTAGCCTAGCTTTATTCTGCCCTGCTATTGGCCAAAGCAGTTTCTTTATTAACCAATGATAATAAAACACACACATAGTATACAGAGGGGAATCCCACATCACCTAAGTACCTTTTCTTACCATTAGAGCTTGCTTTAAAAAGAATGTTTTTACTGCCTCTGTGAAAAAAAAGTAAAATAAAACAAACAAAACAAAAAAATCCCAGAGCATTAGCTCTCCATGGCTATAGAGTGTGATGCATTCTGTCAAGAACAACCGGCAAAAATAGCACATACGTGATCATCAGTTGCTCCAGAAGTGCAGTGGTCACTGAGGGAGATTTATGAACCAACTTAACTCTTGAAATTTTTCTTTTATTCTAGGCAGGGATGTCAACTATTGAATTCCTGTAACCATCAGGAGGAAAGCCTGGGAAAACTTTATCATTCATATATTCATTGGATAGAACTCATATATCATCTGTAAATATTATAATGGTGAATTCCTTAGAGATTTTTTGAAGGATAGAATGTATATTTCAGATATACACTTTGCTCCCTTTTGACTACAAAGATAAAGGTAAACTAACAATTGGCGTAAAGGATCCTCCTGGAGATTAAAATACCATTGCATTGGTATCCTCCTACTTTGGAATTCATGCTTTTGCAGTTTTGATAACCTACACACTAATGTTAGGCTGATAAATGAGATGACAAGGGACCATGGGACTTAGTTATGCATTTTAATAACTACTATATGCAATGAAAAGATTTATTTCCTTGCTCAAGCTTTCTAGTATCATTTATTATTCCCTAATGGAGCAAGGAGATGCAATCACATTATTATAGTCTATATTAAATTGTGATTTGTATATGAACAAGGTAGTTTGTTTCAGATATTCACATCATTAATACAGTGTGATTTTTGTTTCCTACATAAGTAGAAGACAGGAGGAGGTTGTTTCTCTGAATGAATCTAGTATGTATACAGTAAGGGGCCCCCTGTCATCGGGGTAAAGCATTTGGACAAGCAAGCAGGGAAGAACAAACCCACAGTTTTGCAACACAGGAAACCCTCTTATACACCACTAAAGTCTATATCTTCAAGTCATATTTAACAAATTGTTTAGAATGATGTCCACATCTTCAAGCAGATGTACATTACACATAGCTTTTAATATCACATCACAATGATTGCATTACCACAATTTACTTTTAATTATATGAGCATGTGTAGATGTGGGAGTGGGGAGTGCAGGTGCCTGTGGAACCCAAAAGGAACCTCTGGAACTCCTGAAACTAGTGCTACAGCTGGTTATAAGATGCCCAGTGTGGATGCTTGTGAGCCAAGATTGAACCCTCTGCAAAAGCAGTGATCCTCTTATGCTCTGAGACATCTCTTCAGTCCCCAGTTTGTGAAATGTATGCATGAGACTAAGATGCAGTGAAGATTATTTTGAACTCTAGAGCTTCCTGCCTTTATCTCTGCAGTTCAGAGATTACAAGAGTGTTTCATCATGATCAGTTTGCCAACTTGAATTGTTAAGGAAAAGATTGAAGGGCTATATGTGGGTCTCAAAATGTTGTAGAGATGGTTAAGTGTAAAATGAGAGAGAAGAAAGTCTGAGGAAATAGCAGATAAGAAGGGAAGGAGAGGACCAGCATAGTGGCTTATCTGGTAATATGGTGTTTGTAGTGCAAACCTGATAAACTTATTTGAAGTATTCCTAGAATTCAGAGGGGGAAAATCAATTCCATAAAGCTGTGTCTGACCACCATACATGCATGCTATGCAATGAGTATGCATGGACACACACACATATGCACACACACACACATGCACACAGATTGCACTATAATAATGGGGATAGATAAAATTGTATAAAAACCTAGAAAGCAAAGGAGGGAAAGAGGAAACAGAAAGACGATGTGAACCAATTTCCATCCAACATGAGGAGACATTAAGCTAGCATCTATTTCCTTGCTAATGTTTTAACCTGTTCATGATAAGATGGATGTTTCTTAAAAAAATACATAACTCTAAGTGCATACCATGCAGAAATGGGAAAAGTGTGATAGGAAAATGTATTCAGATCTTGGTGTAGGAGATCTGAATACATTCTGTTTGTGTGTTGCTTTCATTGGTTGAATAAAGAGACCACCTTGGCCTTTTGATAGGGCAGCCCTTAGGTGGGCAGAGTAGACAGAACAGAATGCTGGGAAGAAGGGAAATGTGGCAGACGCCATGTTTCTCCTACCTGAGA
>JAQHUG010000141.1:1512453-1526804 GCA_028555095.1 Dicrostonyx torquatus | reverse complement strand
TCTAAAGAGAGATATTGGGATGCACTCTAAGAAAATGAGCAAAAGTACATTTGCAAATATAAATCAACCGTGAGAGTATAAAAGCACAATGTAGGGGTAGGACACATATTCATTGATAGCAAACCAAATTAATGTTGGCTGATTCAGAAATGTTTTTTCCATTGTCATTGAAATTTCTAACAACCCAAGCTGTTCATTCTACATCAATAGCTAATCCCGCCTATTATTTTAAGTTTGCTTTCATCTGTGGACTGAAAGGAAAAGGGTTCCCAGAATGTATTTTAACGAGAATAGTTCATGCTCAGACACCAAATCACTAATCCTCATTTGACAAAACTTAGAGAGCTGCAAGGTTTAGCTGTTATCATACTTGCTGTTGATTGTCTTTCCAAGAATGCCTACCAGAAGGTTCCTCTGTATTGTCTTGTCCATTTAAGCTCACAGGACAGCATCTTGTCTTATTCCTGAAGTGAGGCCTTTTGTGATTTCTCTGCTGTTGGCAGAGTTGGGGTGGTGCGGTGACATGACAGTGTTTTGAGACGGAGTTATCTTATGCACTTTATATCAATGTATAGTTAATAAGCTATTCTTTCTGATGTCATAGACTTCGGAAGCATACAGGTCCTTTCCTCAGAATCACATAGTATCAAAGTTGGATCAAACTGCCAGTCACTTCAGACTTCTCTGTCTAGAGATCAATGTCTATGTTTATCTATGTAGTTGTTATTCAGGAACATTAGAGAGGTTAGTTCTGAACAGAATAAAATTTTATGTTCTAGTATAGAGGAGTATGTTTGTGTGTTGGTGTGAGTGTATGTGTGTGTGTTTGTGTCTGTGAGTATTATTAGGAAATGTTTAAATTTATGCAAACACACTTTGGCCATTTTCTCATGAAAGCATAAACTAAAGTATTTGATTTTCAACATGTAGGTCACAACCCATTTGGCAATCCTCAACGGTAAAGTGTTGATGATTTTGACCATAAAAAAATAAAAGGTTTGTATCTCAATAAAAGTGCCATAAACTGAGTGTTTGCTGACCCTGTATAAGACCTGAGTTCAATTTCCAGCATCCAAGTTGAGCAGCTTGAAGCCACCCCTAACTCCTGTGGAACCCTGGCTTCTGTGGTCACCTTTACACACACACACACACACACACACACACACACACACACACACGGTTTACATGTAGATATGTACACACATGCATACACATAGTTAAACTATATTATTAAGTAAACAACTGTTCATATTTTCTGCTAGTATTTTTTGCATTTCTCTTCTTTTCAACATTTATGTCCTTCTTCCATATGGGTTTTATTATTAGATGAACTCCTGCTGTCTTAAACTCATGGTTACCCTGAAACACAAACTAACATATGGAAAAGGCCATCTCTACTTTATAGGTTTAAAATCATGTGGCATCCTGTTCTAAATTTCCACATGTACTGTGTCTGAACTTACCGTTATTTTTCCACAGTTCCCATTGTCTGTTTATACACTGGCACCACAGTGGTTAATTATGGAAGGTTTATTATCTATATTATGTCTACTTCCCCTGGTCACTGCCCCCTGGTTTCCATAGGTTTTTGTAGATAACTTGCATTTTTGTTATGCAGATATATTTTGTTATCAGCTTACCTAATTTTATGAAAATTTCAACAAATTGTAGAATCAGAGTTTAAGTTAGCGTGCCATAACATGATTTTAATGTGAAAATTTTCTACTAAAGAGTAGGGAGATGCTTCATAATTTTTAAGTCTGTTTCATGTCTTTGAACAAAATTTAATATTTCACATTCATAGGTTTATATGTTGTTGCTATTTTTATCCTAAATATTTAATTTTCTTGGAGGCAATTTTATTCTCCAGTATGTATGTATATATGTATGTATTAAAACAGAATCTATTACCTCAGGTAACTATATTACCCTATATGGCATTGAACTCACAGAGAATCACCTGCCTGTGCCTCTCAAGATCCGGCTTTAATGTCATGTGCAAACATCCAAGTTATTTTTTCTCCTTATATTTTTTATTATGATCACATCTCACCTTGTTACAGTGTATTAATAATGTAATAATTACTTAAATAACTCTTCAATATTTTGATGAATTTCTGTTTGTAATACTTGGAATTTCCATGTGTATGACTCATTTGATTTTGATGAATGTATGCACACTCATGTGTGCAAGTTCTTGAGTACCTGTATTCCTGTTCATATGGAGACCAGAGTTCAACCTCTGATGTAATCCTCTGTGCTCACCTCATTTGCTTGTCTGTTTTTTGAGGCAGCATCTCTCATTTTGCTGCTTTTATTACTAGTACCTGTTATTATTATAATGACACTGGATGAAGCTTCTTTATATATTTTGACATTTATTCTGAGTTCCTAAAAGTGAATTAATGATTTTTAAAAGTCATTCTCATACATTACTTAAATACTTGAAGTGATTTATGATGTCAACAGTATGTAGAAAATTCAGATGTTTCTTGGCATCCTTCTGAAAAACAATATGCGATCCATCGTAAATTGTTGAATTGATAGAGAAAATCACCATTTTTCTAGACCTTTGAATAACCTTTCACCTACAGTTGTTTGTCACAGTTGTGGCACTACCCAGACTATCTAGTTTTCACATAGCATACTTCACATAACTTCAAAAGGCTAGAAAACTAGTGACAAATAGTTTATAAAGATTCAAGTTATTCTCTATAGATACAATAGTGGTCCTAGAATGTAAAGCACTTGTTACTTTTGTCTGGTTAGTAACTGTGGCTTAAAAATGTAATTTTAGTTTCTACCTAAAATACACTCCTGAGCGCTATTCTTGACCCTTATCAACTACAAACATTCAGGTTATTTATTGAGCTACTTCTTTTCAACTTCTGCATTCTCCTGTGCATATAAATAACCTGCAGAATCTTTCCACAGGAATTCTTTCCACTTATTCTAGAAGTGAGCTCCACCCACACATTAGAGATTGACAGTTGTCATTTTTTTGATCTAGAATTAATTGAGCCCCACAAGTGTAGATGCTCACACATACATTTCCATACAAAATTGCATAAAGCTTATGAATGTGGTTAATACCTTTCAGGTAAAGTACTACTTTACTACTGATGGATGAGTCGTGGTCTTTCTCATTCACTTTCTATACCCTAGGTGCATGGTTCCGCAGTCCACGGTGATACAATTTTAAAGCAAATTTAATGCAATTTAATCTATGCATCCGAGTAAATATTCATCTAAAACCAGCCATGTACACTCCTTATAATAAGAAACAATTTGCTTTCCAAGGTCATGGGCTTTCTGAACTGAGCTATGCGTACTTTTAATCCCCAAAAACTGAAAATGTCAACTACACTGCTAAGTTAGGCAATCCCAGACAGAAACTAAGATGAAGTCTTTTGGCTATGCACAGCACAATAGAGGAGAGATTGACAACCATGTGAATTTATTGAAGAGTGTGTGTTGCATGGAGAGCGTGCCCTTGTTCCGTCCTGGCTGCCCAGCTAGCTTACACCCAAAATGACCACACAGAAACTGTATTCATTAAATTACTGCCTGGCCCATTAGTTCTAGTTTCTTATTGGCTAATTCTTACATCTTAATTTAGCCCATTTCTATTAATCTGTGTATCGCCACGTGACTGTGGCTTACAGGCAAGATTCTAACCAGCGTCTGTCTCAGGTAAGAGATCATGGCATCTCCTACTCTGCTCTTCTTCCCAGTATTCAGTTCTGTCTTCGCCACTTACCTAAGTTCTTCCCTATCAGGCCCAAAGCAGTTCCTTTATTCATTAGCCAATGAAAGTAACACACAAACAGAAGGACCTCCTACACCAGATGTGTATGATAGTGCATGTATATGTGTGTGTACATGTGTGTGTATGCATGCTTTTGCGTGTATGTGTGTGTGAAAGAGAAGTTGTTCACTGAAAAACAATTCAATTCACATGGAAAGAACAATGGTTGGAAATGTTCTTATACACAATAACTTGTGCCTTTGCCAACCAATGTCCTGAGAGAATACTTTCCCAAGCACCTCACCACAGGAGACAAAGAAGTTTATGTTGCATATAAAAAAATGTATTCATACACTGGGGCATCTTTTGAATAATTTCTTAGCAATATTCACACATTAAAGTGCCATTAGATGACCTGCATTATTTTGTTCCACACTTGCTTAAGTGTCCATAGTTTAGCTATCGTTTTTGTAAGGCTTACTGCATAGATGTGTCTTTATTTGTTCATAGCTCATAGAATCAGCATGCGAAAAAACATTTCTCCAGATATTTGCTTAATCATTCATTCATTCCTTCTTTTGTTTGTTCATTTATTATTTATTTCACTGAACTCTGAAAAATGATTTAAGATAGGTCGAATTGTAGATTATTTCAAGCAAGAGTTTCTTAAATATGTGTAAGCACATGTATGATATGCTAAATCCTGCTTAATATAAAATACATTTAGAAAGTTCTAGAATGAACCTTACCAACATATTTCCTGGTTATGCTGGTTATGTTGCCTGATAATTATACTTTCAACTTGGAGGCTCAAATGGTCTCCTTTCTCCTAGCCTCCTCCGTTTTCCTCTCTCCCCTTTGTTTGCCTTCCTTTTTTCTTCTCTCTCCTTCCTCCCCTTCCATTTTCTCTCTTCCCTTTCCTTCCTATTCTCCATTCTTTCCCCCTTTTCTCCTCTTCTTCTTTTCTTTACTCTACCACCTGCTTCTTTTCTTCCCTCATTTCTCCCCTCCTTGCTTTTCTTTCTTCCCCATGCCTTTTTCCTCTTCCTTAGACATGCACAACCTTACCTCTCCTTCTATCCATCCTCCCCTTTCTTACTCATTCTCTTCTGTTACTTTCCTTACCTCTGGGAATCAAGCCCATGGCCTCACACTTATAATCACTATCTCAGAAACCTGTATCTTCATTCCCACTCCTCCATCTTTGTTGTTGTTTTGGCTATAGAATATTTCTCTTTAGCTAAGGACAGCATCAAACTCATGATCTTCTTGCTGCTACCACTTGGATTCAGGGATTACAAGCATGGACCAACATGTATTTCCTTCACTTTCTCTCACTTGAAGGGGACTTTGATTTAGGAGACATTACATGTATTGGACATAAGGCAATTAAGAGTATTTTCCAAAGTTCTCATTTGCATCTGAGGAAGAAGAGCTCAGGAGGTGTTGAATATGTACATACACAGTAGCTATGTAATGTTTCCCTATAATAAGGTTTCATAGTTGCTCCTGTTTTTAAGAAAAAGGTGAACTTTTGACATAGAGATGCTATGCAGTCTAGCTCATCTTTAGAACACAGACAAGCATGCATCCCCCAGTGGCCTCAAAGACCAAAGTCCTGTGACATAGGTGTGATCTATGCATCTTATTAACACATAGGCATGGTATAAAGTCATTTGCAACCAGGGGAATTTACCTCAATACCAGGAACTCTTTCTTAGAGCACGTAGGTCACATGATTGCCATGGTTTCACCCATTTTACAGTCTGAAGTCAGCATTCTGGATCTTACTATTAGTTTTCAATAAATGTCTATTAGTGGGGTATGGCTCCAGTAGCTTCAAACAAAATCTGTTATTGCTTGCATCATATTAGCTTTTACTTAAGAAAACTCAAATTTCAAGAAAATTTCTCAGTCTTTACATGTGTTTATAAATGCATATACTTATAACAGCACACACATATGTGTGTGTGTATTCATGCCAACCTATACAGTTATAGCTTACATAAGTAAAAGAAGTTAGCTAAGTGTAGAGAAATGATAATCTGTTATCCCAAAGTATAATAGAACACATTTAAATAAAAAAGGAAGTATGTTTTATTGAAACATAGATATACCCATTGCCTTGTCTGTTGTCTGTACACTGTAATACAATATTTTGAAAAGAAACATATGGTCTGTAAAGCTGAAAATATTTACTATCTGACCTTTTTAAGAAAAAAAATTATTGCTACTGATTGAGAGCCAAAACATAGACTAAACATCCTCTCACACAAAGTTCCATTATCTTCAGGCCTGTGACTGTCTGATATATTATAAACAAGATGATATATTATAAAAGAGATATATGCATGTGCACACGCACACACACACACACACACACATCACATCACATCACATCACAATGTCAGACTAGGGGAAGAGAGTGAGAATCAGGCACATTCCATGAAAAAAAATCATATGGGTAGTTTCTTCCCTGCGTGAAAACACAATAGACCCACATTCTGGGACTCATTAAAATAAAAAAGATGGACACTCAGGCTGTACAGAAAGATGCTCTTTGACGCTGAAATTGTGTAACACCATGAAGTTAGTGTTCCTCAGAGCATTTCCGGGAGGTTCTGCATATTTATTGAGCAACTGATTACACAAATGGACACACAAACAACAGCTGTAAAGCCCAAGACCTTGGATCCAATTCAAGTTCAATAAATTTAGCACAGGAAACAAGAAGAAATTCTCCGTGCCCTATTACTGACTCTCTTTCCTCCTAGCAACCTTCCCAACACCTAAAAAGTTTTCCTGACTCATATTTTTAAGGTGTCTGGGAACAAATACAGGAAGGGCAATAACAAACAACAGTAGAACAAGGAATATAATTGAGGTGCATTTAACCTAATGGGAACTTAAATGAGGATCCTATCCTTTCTGCTATAATGTAATTGTTTGTGTCCTTCAGAGTATCCTGAAAACATAACCCGGGAAAACCCATGACAAAAAAAAAAAAAGCTGCAAATCCCACGGAGTCAAAAAATAGCATTATACAAGTTGAGAAATTTAACACGACCAGGAAAGAGAATTTCAAAGGTCGCTTGTCCAGGATATCTATTTATTTAATATTATATTTTTCAAAACATTTTGAGAAATCACAGAAGCTATGCCCATGAGTTCTCACCGACATGGTAGTTTAAATACGATCTGAGTACTTTTACCCTAGATGCTCCATCTGCCCTTTGTTGCCATGTTGTTATGCATGAAGCTATTACAGGGCGCAGATGGCTGTTGATTGATAATTTGTGACAAAATTAAGTTTCCCTGCTAGATAGTTATCTAAGCTTTCTTTTCAACATGGTCTTCCCTATATCAATATGTTTTCCATTGTTGTTACTATTGTTCAAATGCTGTGTCAACATCATGAGTAAAATTTCCAAACATTTCTCAAGGTCTTTTGGTTGTCTTAATTGTGAGAGCAATCAAGGACCAAGGTGAAAAATGGTTATGTGTTCCCAGTAGATGGTGAAGCAACGGTGTACTCTTGTCTACTGAGAGTATTTATTCCGGTTTCACTGTCTTCTTGAGAGAAAGATTCAACATAGAGAATAGGCAAAGCTATCAGGGTACCACTCTCATCTCAAACTCTGTGTCAATGAAAGCCCCCTTGAGGTTCAACTTGATTGATTTCAAAATTATAACAAAAGGACAACAAAAATTTGTTTTTTCCAAATAATGAGGTCAATCATTCCCTTGATTAGAATCAGTTTACTGCTGGCTAATCAAAATGAATATTTGCTCGTGAGGGAGTCCCTTCTGTTTACAAACTTCCCCATTCCAAAACTCTTTTCAAAGGCTATCAGAACAGTTCTGTCTTCTGAACTGCTGAAACGATTGTATCTCTGATGCCCTTATAACAGCACTGTGGCCCTAAAACAGGTTCTTGTCATCACCAAGTATCTGGCATCTGTTCACGGTACTGCCAGGTGGATGACTTGACTATGAAGTGAATGGGATTGCTGTTGTCATGGAGTCATGGGATACTACAGTTATGACTTCGTTGTTGCTGTCTTGAAATCAAAACCAGTGTGATTACCTACATGAGACACTCACATGGTTGGACCAATTGGCACTCCTACATAGGAGTCATAGAAGGATCAGAGAACCTTACCATGGATTAGAGACTTTCTCTTGGTCCTGTGCAAACCCATGCAAGCTTCACGTAATTCTGCCTTAGCTGCCCATGATCTCAGGATATCATGTGTATAGGAAAGGAAAATTTAATTGGATGATTCCATCTATACAGCTTGCAGAAGTTCATCACCCATGCTACAGGGAGGCAATCGCCAGTGATCACTGATGCTCCTGGACAAGTTCAATAAACTCGTCGACGCATTAAGCTGAACTTGGATTCAGCTGGTTCTTTGGTTTACTGTTGATGGCTGATTTTCAATGAACACACATTTGCTTGTACATCCCCTCTAAAAAAATATTGCAATAAATGTTTTGGAATTGTAGTGCCCCTCACAGAATAACACTTTGAATGTTCTCTGCTCCAAGAACTGTTTCAAAGACTGTGTGACCTTCAGGAGATGGGCTATGTTTGACAATACTATATCAAGGGTGGGCCTTTGACAGCTATACCCACCCCTGGTTCTTATGTATTCATTGTGAACAAGATTCTACAACATGTTTCTGCCACTGTGAATTTTGTCATGCCTTCTCCACTATGTAGGATTAAAATCACTCCAAAGCCATGAACTAAAGGAACCCCAACTCCTTGAATTTGTTGTGGCCAAGAATTTGGACATAGTTGACACAAAGGTGACTAACATAGACATCGTCTTTCTACCCCAAGCCCCTGCTTTTATATCTGAAGTCTGAATTTATTTCCTTAATAATTAAGATTGACCCAGTGTAAAACTCAGAGTCGGTATTGACCTCTATATTGGCTCTCCTCGCCTCCCCATAGAGCAATTTCCAAGAAAATTCTGTCAAATATTAGTTATATTAGATTTTATCAATTTACCTGTGGCATTTGCTCACAATATATCCTTGTCATGTGAGAATTCAGATTAAATGATTGCTTAGGCCATATTATCTGCAACATCCCTCCTCCCCTGCAGAGGCAGACAAGAATCCTACAGAAAGCATTGTCTGTGTCTATAAAGCTGTAGCTACCAGATTTCCAGGTGCCAGAATTTCTCACGCAGGGAATTGAGTTTACATCAAAGACATATTGGTGGGGACATATCCTGCTTCCTACCTGCTATATGGCAGTTTCCTCAACATTGAAACATTCTCTCCAGGAGGGAGGGGGCTTTTGAGACTCAGGAGGTAAACAAAACAGCATAGGTCTGGGAAAGTGGAAACTTGCAAGATTCTCAGTAGCCCCTCTCCAGCTCTGCAGCAGCAGGAAACCAACAAAAGGGGAGGAGCCTCTGGCCCGCAGAGGAGCTAAGAGGAGAGATTGGTCCTGGCTAGCTGCTTGCAAATGTCAGAGAGCACCAAGTACACAGCTTTCCTGACTTGTCACTCATCATTACTTATTTATTCTTTTATTTATTTTTGAGTCATGCCTACCTCTATGAGTAATGCTTCACTCATACTTCTCTTAGTAAGCACAAGACAAACTCCCTGGTTGGACTTTGGTGTAACAGTGAATTCAGTCCACTGCAGATTCCTTTCTAGGTTGGGCAGACATGTGTATGTGTTGAGACTCCCTAGCAAATGCCTGTCATACAACATTACCTCATTTCCTGCCTCCAGCCAGCAAATCAGTGTGTCTGGCCACTTGCTCATGCTGTGAGCAACTCCTGCCTTAAAGAAGGTAGCTGAACTCTGTGCAGAGCCCTAATTCCCTCAATAGGCCTCACAATGTTGTATGTCTCTGGCACTGAGATCCAAACCTTCCTCAGAGTCTCTGCCATGCTGATGGTTGTCTGCCTACATCATCAACACTTCTAGTACATTTATTATTCCAAACAGACCTCCTCAGTGTTCCTTTAACTCTTGCAACCAAGCCCAACAATGGAGGCTAATAACTTCAATCCCAGCGCTCAGAAGGGAGAGGCAGACAGATCTCTGAGTTTGAGGCCAGCCTGTTCTACAGACCAAGTTCCATGACTAGACAGGGCTACACAGAGAAACCCTGTCTCAAAAAACAAAACAAAATAAAACCTTGCATGCAAGATATTACATTTATCTGTTTTCAGGATCCCCTAATTTATAATCCTGACTGTGTTACTAATAGTAAGCCTTGGAAACTCAAGTTTACCTGAGAGATATTGTCCAACACAAGTCCATTAGTAAAAATTCTTGATTGCAAGGTACATAATTTTGCTATGGTTAATGTGAAGAAAGGATCAACATACAATGGTATAAGCAAGTTAGATATTACAAAACCAAGCAACAAAATAGTTAATAACTTGTTGCAATGAGCACAGGCTGGGTCCATTGTTCTGTCCCACCCGGCTCCTGGTTGCCAAGCTAGCTTATACCTGAAATAACTGCACAGATATTGTATTAATTAAATTACTGCCTGGCCCATTAGAGCCTCTTATTGGCTAACTCTCACATCTTAAACTAACTCATTTCTAATAGTCTGTGTGTCACCACAGGTCGTGGCTTACCCAGAAGCTACGTCCATCTTAGGCCGGAGAAACATGGCGTCTGCCCCAGTGCCTTCTCTCTCCCAGCCTTCCATTCTGTCTACTCTGCCCACCTAAGGGCTGCCCTATCAAAAGGCCAAGGCAGTTTCTTTATTCAACCAATGAAAGCAACAGAAATACAGAAGGACCCTCCTACACCAATAACTTATCATCAAGGAAAAAAGTATTATGTGAGGTAGAATGAACCACGGGCAAGGTCCCACCATGAGAACTGCCATTAGGTGACCTTTGTTGATAGCTGACCTTGATGAATGTCAACTATTGCTGTGATGAAAAACCATGACTAAATGCAGCTTAAAGAAGAAGAAAGAGTTTATTTGGCTTCCATTCCCACATTGTAGTTCATTATTGAACAAAGTCAGGACAGGAACTCAAACAAGGCAGGATTCTGGAGCCAGGAGTTGATGTTGAAGCTGTGGAGAAGCATAGCTTACTGGCTTTCTCCTCATGACTTTCTCAGCCTGCTTTGCAATAGAACCCAGAACCATTAGCCCAGAAATGGTACCACCCACAATGGATGGGCCCTTCCCTCATCAATCATTAATTAAGAGAGTGTCTACAGGCTTGCCTATAGGAAGATCTTAAGGAAGAATTTTCTCATTTAAGGTTCTTTCAAAAAACTCTAGCTTGTGTCAAATAGACATAAAAGCCAGCCACATGCCACCCCCTTAGGTATCCAAGCTGCTTTCTTCACTACACCCTTAACAATTTGCCCCAATATCATTTCCATTGCCACTGTGGACAATGTCTAACACCCTCTGCATAATTTGGATTGCAGAGTGGGTTCATCTAACTGGTCTGTGCCAAAGCTTTCAAGGGTGAAAGGTGATATCTAAATGGTGGGAGGTGGGAATCTTTCTTTTGACACAGATTTAATACAAAATACATTGAGAAAATGAAGAGAGTTTCATACAAATGGCTGTGCTCCTTGTTTCCATCCATGACTTGACAGTAAACAGAATGCAGTAGATAAAATAATGACCTGCGAAGATTCCTACACCTTAATCCTGAATCCTATCAATACATTCTTTATGGTGAATTCCAGGGCATAGGAATACTAAAGCTGAGTAGAATAAATACAGCTAGTCAGCAGATCTTAGCATAGAATCTTTTGGATTCTCTGGGACAACTTACTTTGATAACAAGACAGGTAGAAGAGATAACTCCCGTGGGAAGCTCTTGACAGGTTCTGCTTGAATGTGAAGAAAAAGCCCTTGGCTTAAGGAACAGAGGCCACCTCTAAAGCCTGGAAAATCAAGGATATTGATTATTCCGTTGGTACTCTGGGAGTAATCGGGCTTCTAGTGCCACTTTTATTTTATTCTAGTGAGACTTTTGAACTGCGTAACTGTGAACTATGACATTTTTGTTCTTGTTCTTATTTCAAATTGCTTATATTTTGTGTAACTTACTACAGAAAAATATTAATTTGTGAGTTTTTAACTTTATGTTTCCTTTGAGATAATTAAATTTTCTCCCCAGGTAGTATTGCTTGGGCTTTGTTTTCTAAATATTCATTGACCTATATTTAATTACCAAAAAAGATTTTCTCTATTTGACTATTGTGAACTCCCCCTTCATTGTAGACAAGGTTTCAAAATTTAATATAGTCTATCCGGGTTTTCTGTTGCTGTGATAAACATCATGATCGAAAACAACAGAGGGTAGAAAATTTCCAGGTCCTTTACTGTGGGGCAGAGGAAGTCAGGGCAGAAACTCACGTAGAGTAGGAAGCAGTTATTGTGGACAAAGGCTGAGCACTGGCTCACACAATCACAAATGATCATATTCAGTTCAAAAATAAATCTGAATCTTAACCTAAAAGTCACACCGTTTATATGGAGACGTGCATGTGAGCACATGTGTATATGTCTCTGTATGTAAAACTACATGTGTGTATATGGTTGTGCTCTCTATGTATATGTAATCGAGGGGGTCAATTGTGTTGGGCATTTCTCCTTCACTATACGTTTTTGTTTTGTTTTGTTTTTTGAGACAGGGTTTCCCTGTAGTTTTTAGAGCCTGTCCTGGAACTAGCTCTTGTAGACCAGGCTGGCCTCGAACTCACAGAGATCTGCCTGCCTCTGCCTCCCAAGTGCTGGGATTAAAGGCGTGCACCACCACCGCTGGGCGCATTTTGTTTTTGAAGAGTTTCCCTCACAGACTTAGAGCTTGCCAGTGGGGAAGATTGTCTATCTGGGGGTTCCTGGAACTCTCCTGTTTCTATCTCCCAAGCACTCTAGGAATACAAGCATATGACACCATGCCTGAATTTATTTAGTTATGTATTTATTTATTTGCATGAGTTCTGGGAATTGAAATTAGGTCCTCCATCTTATCTTGTAAGCACTTTTACAGTTTATCATCTCTACTCTAAATATCAAAATTTATAATCGCATACTAAGTGGTCTTAATTTTTACCTGTGTTTTAAATTTTCTTATCTTGAGGAATGGTCCCTAAGCCTAAGAAATGATCACCAGAATCATCTGGAAAGTTACAGTTATGGAGAGGGAGATTACTTGATATGGGTGCCCTACACATGGATGCATCATTTCTGAAAGTGGGTCAAGCCGGTCTTAAACATCCCATAGAAGAACCTGAGTATATACCATGTTAAAAATCAATCTCAACTGTGTCTGAAGAGAGCTATCCCAATCATCCCTCATTTGCTTCTTCCAAAATAATGATGGATTAAAATAGACATGTTGGAAGAGTCAGCCTAATTTTCTAAATATTTATTTATCTATTTTTTATGTGTGTGCCTGAATATGTATATTTGTTTACAATATGCAAGCATGAACCTGTCCACAGACACCAGAATAAGGGAGTAGATTCCCTTGAGGTTGGAATTACAGATAGTTGTGAGATGCCGTGTAGGTGCTGGGAACTGAATCTGGATCCTCTGCAAGAGTAGCAAATGCTGTTAACTATAGAGTCATCTGTACAGCTAGAATTGGCATCATCATCATCATCATCATCATCATAATAATAATAATAATAATAAATAACAGCCACTTAAGTTATCTTACCTTGATCATGTAAGAATAGAAAATGCTAGGCTATATAGATGGCTACAGCAACAGTATTTATTGGTATAAATTGAGCCCAGGGAGCAAAAAGATTTCTTTGAATTATGTGGTGGCACCTGCCCTGCGGTGACTAAGACAAACTTTATCATGCTGTTATGTGAATTACCTTAAAACATACATGGGTCTTTGTGTTCACTCTAGCAAACAGTCTGGGAGATGTGGATCAAATTCGCAGTAATCATGTCATTCTGAAGATTTAGAACCTTGAGATTAGTATTGCTTTACACGTCTTTAAAGGCTAGAGACAGACTCTGGATTGTTTCTGAATAGTAAATACTTAGATAAGTTTCTGAGGGCACAGGGAGATGACTAAACTGGTGAATGGCTGGCTTTGTAAGCAAAGGGGCCTGAGTTTGATCCCTCAGAGGACATATCAAAAAGCAGGGTCTGGTGGCAAGTACATGACATTTCAGGTCTAAGGAGGTAGAGACAGAATGATCCTTGGAGATTGCTGGCCAGCTAGTCTAGCCAATTTGGAAGTGGCCCTATCAGTAATAGTACTAGTGGTAATAATAACAACAGTAGTAGTGATAATAATATTAATCATGTGGATGGTACCTGAGGAATAAATCTGAGGTTGACCTCTGGCATCCACACACATGTACAAACACACCCCCCAACCCCCCCCCCACACACACACAGAGAGAGAGAGAGAGAGAGCGAGAGCGAGAGAGAGAGAGACTATCTCTATAAAACTGAAAGGAAAGCCACCTAGAATCTAGTAGACATAGTCAAAAAGGAGTCAATGAGTGAAGACAATAAAGAAGACATTCCTCTTCTTTTTGGGTTTGGGATATCTCACTAAGGATAGAGTTTTCTATTTCCATCCATTTGCATGCAAAATTCAAGAT
>JAQHUG010000141.1:1459940-1475923 GCA_028555095.1 Dicrostonyx torquatus | reverse complement strand
GAGCCTGTCCTGGAACTAGCTCTTGTAGACCAGGCTGGTCTCGAACTCACAAAGATCCGCCTGCCTCTGCCTCCCGAGTGCTGGGATTAAAGGCATGCGCCACCACCGCCCGGCTATGGTTTTCTTCAAACAACTAAATGTTGTAGGAGGCTGCATGTTCATTTCCTGGCCACCCAGACTGCCGAAATAACCACACAGAAACTGTATTAATTAAATCACTGCTTGGCCAATCACTATAGCATATTCCTAGCGAGCTCTTACATATTAAATTAACCCATTTCTATTATTTTATAGTTTACCATGAGGATCGTGGCCTACAGGCAAGTTTCCACCTGGCAACGCATGTCGGTCCCCTCTGTCAGCTATATGGCATCTCTTTGACTCCGCCTTCTTTCTCCCAGCATTCAGTTTAGTTTTCCCACCTAGCTCTATTTCTGCTAAGCCACTGGCTGAAGAAGATTTATTCATTAACCAATAAAAGCAACACATGTGCAGATGAACTTCCCACAACAATTAAATATATGAATTTCATGTAATCATTTAGCAAAATTAGCTCTTTGAATGAGTATTATGCCATAAAAGTTCTATGAGCTCTCATAGGTCACATGAATATATATATGATTTAAGTCTCAATTATTCTTAGTAGCAAGTTATTTCTAACCTTTATTACTGAGAATAGAAAATATAAAAAATATTTTTAAAAAGTAGGTTGGTAGTCAAAAGAAGACTATGATTAGGAGGAGATGAAAATAATTCTTGAAATTATTGGTTCCTAGTCTAGCATTCATTGGGAAATATATTTAACGTGGCTGACCAAGAAAATAAATAGTTAGACGTTCTAGTCCAAGGGACTGATCTTGTAGCTAGCAGACATATGTTCTTGCACAGTGTGCTGGCAGAGTATTGGCTCCTTAACTGCCCAAATTACCTGTCTTGTTATCGAGCTCCATTAAGAATGAAGGATAGCCCTTTATCTCACGCTTTCCCACTGGGATAGTGAGGTGCTTAGCTCCACATCATAGATCATGTTGGGTAATTGTCATCTTGAATATTGGGCTGTGGTTTACATAACAAGCTTCTCATAAGACATTAAATCAGTTTGTTTTCCTTGGAGCTGAGTCACCATGCACCCTTTTGACTCATCCTCTCTCAGGGGCTTTGTTTTAAGAGATGGCTAGTGGTCAAAAGAACATATCTCCTCACAAAAATGATAGTATGCCTGTGATTTCAAGTACTCTGAGTAGAACTTATGACCCTAATATGAGCAATTAATAACTTGAAAGCAAAATACTACACTTATTTTTCCCTTCTGATTTGAATAGTTGAAAGATTGGTTTTAACTTGAGGTTTTAACCTCTGGGCTCAAAGTAAACCAGATCTATGACTGGCAAAGTTACACAGAATCCCATGGATCAATAACACTTCCTCAGGAAGCTCCTGCTCACCAGCTTATTAAACAATGATGTCACCATGTGGCACATTTAACATGAGCAGACAGATTGACATGGAGTTCATGCCGTTCAAACTAAAATCAGCTAATGAGGATAGATTTCCAGGTATGTGATGGAACATTTTAGTTACTGATTTTGGAGGACATTGTTCTGAGAAATTACATAAATACAGCTTGAGCTGAGAGAGCAATTTTTCCTTTTAAATGAGGTAGAAATAAAGCAATGTTATAAAATTTCTCTCTCCAAGGGCAGCATCTGGAGAGAGTTACATAATACTAATAACTGAATCTGGTCTCTCAAAATTCTGATATATTGGGTTTAGAATGCAATAAGGGCATCAGGCATTGCAAAATTCCCCCAGGTGATTCTAATATGTCACCAAGAATGGGGACTCTTGCGTTAAAGTGATGTGAGAAAGAAAATGGCGTGGCAAGAAGGTCACAAATAGATTAAGGAAGTCATGGCTTCTGTGATAGCAATAGCAAAGCAACTTGGGATCAAACCCTATGTCTTCTGGCAGCAAATAGATGAATTTATGAGTTTTTGGTCAACCTAATGTCTCATTATTCTGTGATGAAAAGATGAATGAACCCAGCACACAAATGTATAAATCTCATCGACACAAAACCAATTCGGGGGAAAGCTATAAGAGGAAACGTTTAAAATGTCATTTCATAAATTTTGAAAAACTGACAAACATTTATTAGAAAACATCAAGGACAGTGGTGGCGCACGCCTTTAATCCCAGCACATGGGAGGCAGAGGCAGGTGGATCTCAGTGAGTTGGAGGCCAGCCTAGTCTATAAAGCGAGTTCCAGGACAGCCAGGGCTGTGTATAGAAACTCTGTCTCAAAAAGCAAAACAGAAAAAATATTTTTATTTAGAAGTTATTAATCAAAATATGGCACTAATGAATTTGTACCAGCTACCACTCAAACATGTAAGATGTAATCTATTAAGCTGGATGGCAAGTAGAATATTTTATTGAGAAATCTCTCTATAACACAAGCTGTAACTCTTCTGTGATTGCTTTCCTTTGTGTCACCTTAGCAAGCTGTGATTCATTAACAGCAAGGGCTTGGCTAACAGAAAGCAGGTGTGTTAATACAGTCTGCAAGTGTGACTATAAACAAAGGCAAGGAAAACAAAAGTTATACACAAGGTGAGAGAGTGTGAAATAAAAGGTAGCTCTTACTTATAAAGGCTACTGTCCAACTGAATTATTGAAGAAGGTGGAAGGAGGAGGGAAGAAAATTTTGTTTTTATTTGTTCAAGCTGAAAATGGAAGCAGATATTTCTGCTTTTGAGTTATTGAATGTGGTCACTCGACTTTGTAGCTCAGAGCTAGGAGATTTGAGTTCCAGTTAATTCTTACTCCCTTTCATTACTTAAAGGTATTTTTTTCCAAATAAAATGGTAATGACAATGTTGATATTTTCACATCATTTAGAGAGGTTCACGCAGGCAAATGCTCAGTATAGGTCAATAATTATATCTGGATTTGTACTTCATACATCATTTGGCTTCTTAGCCTGTGTATTCTTGGCTTCTTTGGTCCCAGTCAGATTCCAAACTGGAGGCTGTAGATTTTTTCTCAGAACTCTTTTCTGAATGCACCATGTGAGCAATGGAGATTTCCACTGTACATTCCAAAGCCAAAGCTTAGACATTATTTTTAACCCAGACTATACTCAGGCTTCCTTAGTGACTTGGCTCTGGGGCTCTCTACAAATTCTCTGATACCTTTCTTACCTAATGTGCATAAAATGCCTTCATTGCACTGAATGACTGCCTTGTTTCTATATCTATGCCAAATGATGGAGAAGAACGTATGGTCAATGTTTTCTCTGAAGAGACTCTCTGATGTGATCCTTGGATGAGCATCAGCAGTGTCCCCTTGGAAATTCTAAGAGCCTGGGGTTGTGGGAGGGTGGAGATGCAGGAAGGGTGGATATTGGAGAAGGGAATAAGATATCTACATTAACGGGAGTCATTTTAAGATTTGCAAGAGACTTGTCTCTAGAGGGGATCCCAGGTATTCACAGGGAAGTCCCAGCTAGGTACTTGGGCAGCAGAGGAGTGGGTGCCTGAACTGAACTTGTTACATAGTTACTTTGTTGAATATCTCAATCGTCACCATAGAAATTTCACATGATGGATGGAGATAGAGCCAGAGACCCACATTCACACCAGAGCAAGGGATTGCACTACCAAGGTCCAGTGGAAGATCAGATGGAGGGAGAAGATGAGCAAGGACGTCAGGACTGTGAGGGACTGGCCTATCAACAGAGACAGTGGGCTTGATCTATTGGGAGCTCATCAAATCCAGCTGGACCAGGACTGAATGAGCATATGACCTAACTGGACTCTCTGAATCTGACTGCCAATGGGGACTGACTGAGAAGCCAATGATAATGACACTGGGACCTATCTCTTCTGCATGTATTGGCTTTGTGGGAACTTATTCTATATGGATGCACATCTTAGACCGAGATGGAGGGGGGAGGGCCTTGAGCTTCCCATAGGTCAGGGTATCCTGCCCCATCTTAAGGAAGCAGTGGGAGGGCGGTGGGGTAGTGGGGGAGCGGGAGGGCCGGGAACAAGGGGAGTAAATGTAAATTTTTCTTGTAATAATAATAAAAAAATGAACAAAAGAGTTAATAAGAAAAAAAAGAAACAAAATCTCAGACACACCAGCACCATACTGAAGCAAATAATGCATCTTAACAAATTTCTGAATGTTTCTTAGACACTGTAAATTTAAAGAAGCAAGATTCTCCACTTTCAAGTGCATGTCCACAAAACCTGGGAAGTTCTCCTAGTCTCTAAATATTTTCAGAATTTTCTTTTTCATTTTAACAGAGAACAGGCATTGCCATTATATTTAACAGAGATTAGCCATATGTGTGTATGTATGTATGTATGTATATGCAATATGTATATGTATATGCAATAGCCATGCCGTTAGCAAGATACACTTATGAAATCACTTTTTTCCCCTTGAGGGGAAAAATAACAAGGCTATTCTTTTCAAGAAGAATCCTCTAAAATGAATGTCTATATAATACCCAACCTCACTGAATAACCTTCTGGAGTATCACTAACTGTTGAGAATATTCGCACTACATGAACCCTAAACAGGACATTTACACCATCCCCCAAAGACTCCCGGAACCTGCAGAAGAGGGAGTGGAAAGAATGTAAGAGCCAGGACATAGGGAGAAGAGATGGAAAATGCTATCTTCGGGGCATGACACAGTCACTGCAAACACGATAGCACAGCAGCTGCTTCTGCTTGCAGTTGGTCTGACCAGACTGAGACTGTCAATAGCCCCTCATGGATTGAGATGGGGCCAACGCCTTGCCTCTGAATGCTACACTTTTGGCTATTGATGCCTTCTTTGGGGATGGGCAGTCACTGTCTTCAGGTGGGTATCCAGTGAATGAGACTACCAGGCTCCGAGGGACAGTTTCGAATCCATGGTCCCACAGACCATTCTGCTCAAGTTAACTACACGAAACAAAAGAGCATGAGTGTGGGAAAGGAACCTGTAGGGAGGTGGAGGGATGACAGAAGAAGGAAAATAAAAACCGGTGCGGATTGGTAATAAACAAAACACACTAAATACACACGTGAAATTGTTAAAGAACAAATGCAATCAATTTTTAAAATAAGTAGCCTTCCACTTTTCATCTTCTCTGTGATTCTTTCTTTGCCGAATTCAGTGCTATCATCCCAGCCAAGCGGGAAAGGTGATCTTTGGATTGAGAAGCAGTGAAGAAGAATAAATTCATTTTGTTCCCCGTGACTGAATGTGTGTGACAGCTGAGCTTGATAATCTCAATTGAGGTGATTTGAAATTTGACCTGCTAAACGTATCAATTTGTTAGTGGTTGGGAACGAAAATGGGACATTCCTTTCCAGTCTCCTTAGGGTGGGATAATCCTGTTTAGGGTGACGGCAAATCAGCTTTTCTCTTTCAAAAGCATGATTCCTTTTTACTGATGTTACTTTCTAGACAAGGGAATACATTTCTCATATCTATGCAGAATGTTTTCTCTCATGAATCTTACAATACCGCTCCATGTCACTGCCTACTGCACCTTCATTTGTATTTTGTACCCAAGATAAATTCAACCTGTGTGCAGCCAATCATTATAACCAGGAGTTTATTATCCTGCTATTTAAGATTCCAAATAAAGAAGATGAAGATGAAGCTAAGCAGCATAAATTCTTCTCGTTTGAAAACAAAAGAATTCGCACTCCTCCGTAGATAGTGCTGCCGTTTGGGTGGGCGTAGAAGCTTCAAGAGGTGAGGCCTCTGGAAGAGACCATCTCACTGGGGGTGGGGAGGGCTTCCTCTTTTGAAGGATATACTTGCTGCCTGCTCTCCTTTCTTTCTGTTTCCTGCCCATCATTACATGAGCAGCCTTTTACTCCACGTGCCCCTATTGTCGGGAGGATGTTCAGCCTGAGAAAGAATCTGTTGGAAATGTGGTAAAAAGCCATTTAGTTACATTCTGGCAAAGATTTCTGTCTACCTGTTTTTTTTTTTTTGCATCTTCATCTCCTGTGTGGGAGGCTTATTGTAAAAGTAATGGACTAATTAATGTGGCAGAGGAGATTTCTTCCTTTTTTTAATGAATTGAAAATCCTTTTTCATCAATGTATTCTGGCCACGGTTTTCCTTCCCTCATGCTTTCTTCCTAGTACAAGACCATAAGCAAAATACCAAAAAGACACCAAAAAAGCCCAAGCAACGCATTATGAGATAAAATCACTATTGAGTTTGTTTAATGTTGGCCGTCTATTGCTGAGCTTGGGTTTGATCTTAAGTGTGATTTGTATACCCAGTGGGACTCTATTGGCAAAACCTCAATTTCCCTTTGTGAGTGATTGCCATTTAGAGAAAGCTTCTTGGATAGGAATGGGGACATGTGTCTACTTCCCTTGTTAGTTCTGGGACTTGATCTGGCTTGGACCTGTGCAGGCCCTGTGCATGCTGCCACGACTGGAAGAGGAGATTTGAAGGTGGAAGAGCATTCAAATCTTAGCACAGTTTCTGCTAGCTATTTTTAGTCAGGTTGGCAGTGAGATGTGGAGCAATCAGCAGAGTGGTATGATTTGAAAACTCACTCTTTGGTCAGAAAACCCTATGATAATTTGGGATTAAAGAAGGGAAGGTTTCTAAAGGTAGTCGTGTCCTAAAAGGAAGCCACATCTTTTGAAATTCCTTTCAGTTTTCTTTATCCTACTCACGAAAAAAAAAATAATTTCACACAGAACTTTGTGAGAGTGAATTACTTCACTTATAATGAGGATTTTTAATGCCATTTTTGTGTGTGTGAGACAATCAAGAGCAAGTGCATTGTATTGAATCATGGGAAGATGCCTTGCAGGCCTCTCAGGAACTGATGAGACCCCACCCACTACAGCTTCAAGGGTATATAATTATAAATATATGTTAAAGAAATTCTCTAGAGAAGAGAAGCTGTAATGACATCTTGCATACCCAGGGCTACATGACTTCACAACGGCTTCTCTGTATTCAGCATCCCTGGTCCTTGGAGGCCACAGCAGCTATGATCCAAAGGGACCTGGTTGCTGATGAAGCTGGCAGCATGCCATGATACCGCTTACATCATGCTTGATTTACAGGTATCCAGGATGCAACCGTGTAGCATCTTCAAGTCTTCCAATCATATTTCAAAGAAATCCTGAGAGGCCAGCCACCATCTGAGAGGGCCAGGATCCCTGTAGGATGCCTGAGGACTTTGATGTTTGAAACTATCAAGGTGACGTCTAAGCGGCAATGGAGAGCCCGAGAAGGCTAATCACGCTAAGAATACAAATACCGTTGGAGAAGATTTTCAGGAACTAAGAAGCTGTCCATTAGAGACACTTTGCAGGCTATAAAAGTCAAGGCCATCAGCAAGTGCCATCCAAGGCTATTGAACCTGCATGCCAGAGGTGGAGTAAAAGGATTTAGTACTTGCCCTTGACGATTCCAGTCTTGATTTCTTCCCAACCTTCATTTCTGTGCATCCTTATAAAAAGAAAATGTTACTATGTAATTATGCATGAGAATGAGAAATGTTTTATAAAATGGCTGATATCTAAGAGTTTTCCTTGAGTATCAGAGGAGGAGTTTCACTTTGAACTTTTTAACAATGTCAGCACTACTAAGACTTTGGAGACCTTTAGATTGACTAAAATCGTTATTTTATTATGAGATAGATTTGGGTGGTTGCAACTCTCAGAATGTAGGGTTATGATTTGAATATGAAATCTTTACCATGGGTTCCCATATGAACTCTTTGTCTTCAGTTTGTTGCATTACTTTGGAAGGTGGTGAAATCGTAAGGAAATTGGGTATAGATGGAGACAGTACAACTGGACTGGGTGGCAGTGCAAGATTTTATCAGGTTCTGGGTCCTTTCTTGTCATCCATGAGACAACCAGAACACACTGCATAAATACACACCCGCATTACTCTGTGACCATAAGCCCAAGGAAATGGAGCTATCCAATCATAGACTGAACTCTCTGAAACCAGGAGCCTTAATAAATCCTGCTTCCTTTAATTTGTGTAGTAAATTGTGATGAAGGGAGAAATCCAAAAGCTAACTCCACTTCTACTGGCTGATCCAAGAAAATGAAGTTTGGTTTGGTTTGTGTTGTTTGGGTTTTTTTGTTTTGTTTTGTTTTTGTTTTGCCTCTTATTGGTTCAAAGAGCTATAGCATAGTAAGAGTATTTATGTTGGTTCAGATTCTATGGCTACGTTCATCTTCAATTCTTGGTGAGTTTTTCATATGATATCACCTCTACTCCAGAAAGTTTACATCTGATTTCTATATATTTCATTACAGAACCAGATTCTTCTTATGCAAAACATCTCTTGAAAGGATCATGTAATACTCAAAGCTACAAAGTTCATATTAGATTAAACTCTAAAATGATTTTAGTAATTAAAGTAATTTTAGGAATTACTGTAACTCTTGGCCCTATCCTACTACTCATAGACACTTAGCTGTTTGTTGCTTCTTTTGAAAAAGCAGTAACTAGTTAACCAAATACCTTTATCTCACAAATCACATAGTTCATTGAGTATCTATGACCATGGTACAATATATTGACCTCAAAATTAAATGCTCCTCTCAGTACATTGACCTCAAATATAGATATGCTTTTTTTTTCTTCAGCTCCATTGATCTCAATGAAGCCAAGAGAGGCCACATGTTGTCTGGATGTTCTTGCCTTGCACTACAGTGAATTTAATGACTGTAGATGGATGCTTACCTCCGAGTGCAAGATGAGGGATAGGTAGAGACATATTAGAAAGGGGATGAAGAGAGTCTATAGGGAGCTTGCAAAGTCCTTAGTACCTCAGGACACAACATTTTCTAAATAAAGTGGGCTTTCAGTTCAAACCCTAGTTACGAAGGAGGGGGGAACCTGCTGCTGGAACAGACACCAGATGGAACTTGCTCTGCTGACTTTCCTCAAACAGGCCTGCAGCTGTTACTCCTTCCATGACATTTTCCAGGGAAATTTTTAGGCTTCACCTGTTGGTGAACAGGACATAATTCTGTTCCTTCCCCCGACTTGAGCTGCATCCCCTTTTTGATCTCGGAGGAAGCCCTGCTCAGAGTGGCACCCCCTAGCTCACCCTGATGTGTCCATTGTGGCTTCATGAAGAGACACTGCCTTTCAATCGGAACAGCGTTGCTTGCTTCCAACTGTTTGTTCATCGGACCACTCCTTGAGGAGATGAGGGAAACAGCTGGAAATTGTGCTCAGACAGCCCTGGAGGTTTCTCTGTGTTGCTTTTTCATAACCATATTTCCGAATCTGATGGTAGATTGCCCAGGATCTGAGTGATCATCACCATTTCAATATTGCAGCAAAAGCCAATAAAGACTCAGGTTAGAACAAAATCATGAGTCAGATCCTGGCCTTAAAGGGCAAATCTTCTCCATCTGAAATTAAATTTAAGTGAGAAGGAAAGACCCAGGAAGATTTTGAGTTAGAGAAAAGACTCCTTCATTGTTCCTTTAGACAAACTACGTAGCAACTACTGGCTTACATCACTGGGTTTGGTTATTTTTTTCCTCCAAAGATAATTAGCTCTATTGACATGGCATCTGACATTTAAAATATCTCCTAATAGATCTCTTAGCATCAAATAGATGTCAGTCTTGAAAGATGAAGGGCTGGTAGACAAGATATTAAATCCTATCAGTATAATAAAGTTAATTAAAACTCAATCATATACTAGGCACAACTTGCATAATATCCATGTGCTCTGCATGCAGCCTACAGCATTCTGTTGCAATACACTGTCAGTTCTGCTTGGGTTTCTCTGGTTAGCTCATTCCCCTACAAAAAAAAATGGCCTCTCAGCCACTCAAATTAGCCAACCATGTCTCCCAATCTTTCCACTCTGGGTGGCAGTGGTGGTAGGTGACCTCACCTTCTACTTCACAGTTGGCAACAGGCAAACCTCTTTTCTTTCACCCATGTGTCCCCCATATACACGTGGAATTACTGGATACTCAATCTGCCAGCTTCTCACTTTTACTTATTTCTCTTATACATGGTGTGTTGTTCACTTCTTGTGCTTCCATTGCTCTTAATTGCTCAGTCCTCTCTCCCTTTGAGTTGAGTCCTCTCTACATCACCTGGTTCACACTTCCGTAACTGTACATTACAGCGTCTCTCTCAAACAACGAATCTTCAACCTAAGATCACCTTCCAACTCTTTTTCATATTTGGAACTCTGCACCTTTCTTCTCCCTCCTATTTCTCTCCCTCACTCTCTCATATTTGTTGTGCATTAATAGATAACACACAATATATTTATATTAAGTGATATGACTACTCTCTACTTCTGACTAAGAGCTCCTGTAAAGAAAAGAAGCAGTTTCAGGAGAAGGGAGTTAGCACGCTAGGCACAGGACCAAATGAAATCAAAGACATAATCCACCTCCGCAGAAAAAAAGACACAGTGAGAAAAAAAAAACACTTTTAAGGCTTAGAATATTCGAAAGGTGCAGACAGCCAGTGTTGTATAATGTTGCTGCAGAAAATATTGGGCTCCAGTGACTCTGGAGATGAAAGCTGCAGAAACATCCCAGCTGCCTGCCTTCGGGGATCCATGGGAGTTATTTTTCTCGATCGTCCTGACTGTAGGGGTGAGGGAAAGTCTTTGCTATGAGGTAAATTTCTCAGAGCCTTAGCACACAGGAAAATGTGGCATATTAGGGCCTTGTGGCAGAGAACGAAATCTGCCTGTGCATGGGAGGAAGGAAGGTTGGGTCCCTAGAGAGACAGCACTTAGCATAGCAACAGAACTCAGAAAGATGGCTTAAAGTGCAATGGAAAAAGGGAGTTTTGGTTAAAACCCATCCCTCAGGGCAGGCTAAACTGCCATCCAACTCTGAAGACATGAATGAGTGTGCTAACCAACCTTTATTTCAATCTGTATATTCATAAATAAAGTTTATAAATTTTTTAGTATCCCACACACAGGTAATTTGTGCTTGCCACCTACTAACATCTCTGAGTATTATTTTGTGTAATTGTCCTCTTAATCATGGACACAGTATGAAGACTTTAATTGCCATAATCCCATCTCTCCCATATGTCGTATATAGTGTGTAAATAACAAAAGTATGGAAAGCTTCTCCCAGTGGAGTTTAATTCCACTCATGAAAATGTTACAGTTGTCGTAGTCTGACTGCATCTTTGTTTATGTTGTGGAAAAATTCCTGGGACTTTTAATAGATGTCTACTGTAGCACTCAACTCCAGGAGTCTTCAGGAAATACAACTGTTTTGGACTATGAGATGTGTTTTCTGCATCTGGGGTGGTTGCAATTAGTGCTATGAAATGGAGCTCATTAACCCAGCAAGGCTGCATTCAGCGCTTGACACCAGGCCAGACCTGCAACCCTTCTCTGCAAATCGATCCCATGCTGCAGCTGCCATGCACACCACCCTGTGGAGGGATGCTACCTTGTGTAGACGTAAAACTCTGGCTAAGCCTCGTCTTAATAATCATGATTGCTATAATAAAATGATTTTCTAATTTAATTTTATCTGGAAATTGGCCAGTAAGTTATGGACCTCATATAATATTGAATATTGACTTATGAAATCTGGATTTTATATAATTCTTACGTCATATTTCCCCTGAGCTTTAGGAAGTATATTGATGGCACAATTTGTGAGAGCAAATCAATTAAGAAGTGATTTATGTTCATGGAAACTCATAAAAATTGGGGTTGGAGAAATGGGTTAGTAGTAAGAGCCCTTACTCACTTACTCTTGTTGCTGAGGATTCAGATTTAGTTCCCAGGAAACACATGGTTCACAAAAACTTGAACTCTGCTTTCCAGAGATGTGACCCTCTCTTGGCCTCTGCAGTGAGCTTCATGCATGTGGTATGCACATATACTTATACACACAGATAAACAAAGGTCAATAACACGCACACATAAATGAAAGTAAATAAAATGAAAGCAAATAAATAGCTTAAAATCTTGCAAAAAATAAAAAAGGGAAAAGTCAAAATAAACATAGGCAACAGTCTAAAATAAGTGATTGACAAAGGCAGACATGTAAGTTCATGTAAGAACAGCTTGACTTCATTTGTCATAACAGATATTCAAATTATATATCCAGAATGAGAAACTATATGCAATCAAACACCGACAGCAACAGGACAATAACAGCAACAACATGTATAGGTCAGGTGTAGAACAAGACCTGATTTCATATAGTACCTTGGGGACAGTAACAGGGTATGACCAGACTGACTGCTAGGTAAGGTAGTATTTACAAATGCTAACCATAAGGTGCCCGTGTGATTGATCAGTGTCACCCCAGGTGAAGGACAATAAAAAAAAAAAAACTAAGCACATGTTTTCCATAAAATGTCTGCAAGAATTCTCACATCAGCACCTCAGAGGGAAAAAAAAATACATGTTAATAAAATGATTTTTGTCCCTGATCAAATATATTACTTTTCTCATCCCTCTATCCAAGTGCCTGACAGAAGCCATTTAAGGGAGCGAGGGCTAACAGTTTGGGGGGCTACTGTGCATTTTGATGGAAATAAATGAAAAACTGGGTATCTGTCTAAGGTGGTGGGAGCTTGCAGGACAGGAAGCAGAGAGGTTGGCTGGGAAGTAGGACCAGTCTACAGCCCTCAAGACCCTACCCCTAGAGGTTCACTTACTTTAGCAAGTCCTTACTAAAAGCTCCAAAAGAACCGAAATAGTGGAATTAGCTGGGGACCACGTGTTCAAACTCATAAGCCCTCAGGGCTATTTTACACTTATTCCATAATAGTATGGCTAAATATCCAAAGTATTCCAAAAAATGCTTTTTACTTTATAATCTTCAAAGAAGTTCCACTGACTTACTCTATGGAGCTGTACGGGGAACAACTGAACATGTGAGCCTCCTGCCCTGTTGGATGATCACACCTTCAATGAAGCAGTCTTTCCCGAGTTAGCAAATCTCAAGCCTGTAGACCGAAGCCAATCAGGAAATATGGACAAACATGTTCACCTTCACCACGGAAACACGTTCAACAAAATCAGGACTATAAAAAAAACATCAGATCAAAGATCTGGTTTCTCCAGCAAATAAATTATAAATAAAACAATGAAGGAAAGAATGCTTACCTTTTAGTAATTCATAAAGCTGCACGATTGCTCTGCATGGTTTTGTATGTCAATGTTCTGCTCCACAGTGAAAGCAGTATTATGGCTCACAGTGTCTAGCTAAGGGGACCCAAAGGCAGTTGTATCAAAATTGGTTTCCTCAAAGGGAACAGGCAGATGGGATCGTAAGTGCAACTTAATGTAGTAAAAAGATGAGGTTCAGATCAAGGAAGGAAAAAGCCATCTTTCTTTGTATGCAGACTGCACGTGAATCATAATTCAATGTCCTCTGCTTTTGGTTTGATACAAAGTGGGACACAGATCAGCCCATGATTCCAAGCCACTCTCACTGCCTATGATTCCTTGTGGAATAATAATAATAATAATAATAATAATAATAATAATAATACGAATAAAACTTGCATAGATATCTTGTATCAGAGTCAAAGCAAATAAAACCTTTGTCTATCAACTAGATAACAGATAATCCTACTTTTAAACTGTGGACAGTATACTTCTATCTTACAATGAATTCTCTTCACCGTCTCTTGTTTTTCTTAGCTGCTTATATTTAATTTTTGGAGTACTTAAAGATGCTTTTTACCCACCTGTATTTAATCCGTTTGGCTCTTGTGGCTTCTCAGAAGATTTATTGGAGACATTTAAGGCAACAAGTCATTTGAATACATTTAAATGGCAATTTTACAGTCATTTTCTTTGAAGTCATTGAGAACTTAAGACAATGTAATCCCTTGTCAATGTGTTAGGAATGAACGGAAAGAGAGTATTAAAATTAAATTCAACTGAAAGTTTCCCTTTCTGTAGATTTTCTCACCATCTAGAAAATGTGGTAGATACATGATGCATAGTTATGGAGTAAAAATAGATAACCTGATATGTGCATGAAATATGTAATGGTTAAATTTAGATAACTTGTATTTCTATCTTTTTAAAATATTTACTCGGGTCCTCAAAGTGGAGAAAATGAGATGCATTCGAGAAAATTCAACAATGTGTCAGAAGCATCACAGGAAAGCTACCAAAATTTCATTGCTGCCAAAGCCTGAGAGTTAAGTACACTACATATGCATATCCCTGGGGTTATGCAAATACCCATGAATAATTATATAAAACAAATTGTAAATGTGCTTGCACGTGTGTGCACATGCGTGCATGCATACACACACACACACACGCATGTGCACACACACACACAGGAGATGGGGAGAACTCTAAGGATAAGGCACCACATGAAAGTAGCAGAGCTGCAAGGGCAAAAATATAACACAATATAGCTTGAGCTATTACAGAAGTGAAAACCCATCTGTGGCAATTTTAATATGTGGAATACAAATCCCCAATGGCTGCAAAAGTGCAGGTCATTCATAACCTTTTATCTTCAAGACGTTTTAGTTTTCTAATTTGGGGAGACAAGACAAAGCTGGAAAGCTACAAATAATCATTTGAAACAGTACAAAATTCAGAGTGCAATGAACGTTAAAAGCTCTTAAACGTCATAGCAATTGATAGAAAAGGAGACCCCTGTCTGATTATAAAGACTTAAGACAGGAAGAAAGACTTAATTTTGAGTTGAGTAAACTACAGCTGAGGATAATCAGGCCAATAGCTATGTATAGAATTATGAGGTCTCAGTTCCTGGCCATTGGGGCAAATGGCTTGCTTTTATTTACAATTTGCTTGATTTCATATTATTAAAGCCACAAACAGTACCACTGGCCTAACTAACTAATAGGATGTATGGTTTCGGTATCAAATAATGAACCCAAGATTTGTAGTGGCAGGCGTCCTTTATAAATGAGGCAAACTGCAGGGATGGCATGCCATGTGTATGTAATAAGCTTAATGTGTTTAGGAAAATATTATTGAATTAGAAACCAGACATTTTTAATTTAATAGCTACATTAGAAAGAATCATAAATGACTCACCCAATTGCCTCTTCACGGTGCAATGGTCATTTAACACCAATACAAAAATAGTAAAATATCAAACAAAGAGTTCAGCCTAAGTGTTTGGCCAATGAGCGTTAGGTTTTAAAGATGATATGGGGGCATATTCATGGAAAGGTTCTATGAGGCTTTAGGGGAAATGTCAGAGTAAGACAAGAGAAATGAATCACCACTGAAATGCAAGCAATTAAATAGCATGGTGCCCATTTGGGTCTATGAACTTCAATCAACTGCAGGTCCCTCTCCATCTGGATTTTAATAAGCTTTGAGTTATTGCCAATAAAATACCAACGGAGCCTCTTCCGGTGTTCATGGGCATCTGCCCACATGGTTCAAACTAGCAGCTGATGGGTTATAGTTGCAGTTGCGGGCATGATAAGGAAGGAGGCTAATATTTCAAAGTAGAGAGGTCTTCACAAGCTATGCCTAGCTACAGCTTTTGGATACTTCTAGCAACTACAAAAAATATTTTTTTATTAGCTTTAAAAATACTTTTAAAGAACCATGAAATTACACTCATATATCGAAATTGGTGTGTTGATATTTAATTCATCATCCTGTTAAATTAGCATGGAAGAAATTCTAGTGTGCTGAAAATACTGATATTTGAAAATATTAGGAACATCCTAAATGTCACATTTCATATTTATCTGTAGAACATAAGCCTACCACAGTGATATACATATGTAGTTCCAGACATTAGGAAGTGTGCACAGGGAAATCTACAGTTTGAGCATGGCCTGGGATATGTGCTCAGGTCTTTTTCTCATCATATCTGTATATGTTTGTTGGGTGTGTGATATAAATTTCAAAATGATTTGACAGACGCCATAATAAAAGTATTATATGAACCAATTCTCCTTGTTTTTAAAAATAAGCTTGAATCTTTTA
>JAQHUG010000141.1:1426102-1437351 GCA_028555095.1 Dicrostonyx torquatus | reverse complement strand
TCTCATAGGTGGCATGGGCAAGAAGGGGAGGGCCTCTTTCCCTATCCCTCTCCACCTTGTGACAGAGGAGAGAGGTGTGACCCGCTACCCCATTCTCACACCCTCAGGGCCAGCTCACACTGGCCTCTTGCAACAGGGTCAGCTCTACTGTGTGGCCGGGAGCAGGCAGCTCTGATTCTAATTCAATTACTTTGCTGTGTAAAATTGTGTGGTAACTTATCTGAACTCCTGATATTTTTTTTTCCTTTTCATTTAAATACCATCTTCTAGCAAAACTGAGCCAGTGATGAGCTGCCTTGGGAGACTTAATAGGCATATTTTATCCCTGTTACTTGTAGCAAAGCAGACTGCAGAAGTAATGGAAATTAAGTGTAAAATTACATAAAGCACAGGAAAGCAATTTCAGTAGCAGAGTTCAGTTAAAATTAAAATTAAATGTTAAAGTTCTAGGTAAAAAAAAAAGATACCAGTAAAACAACTCAAAATAAATGCATTGGGATGGGCTGAAATTGCTGTCTACATTAAGAAGGAAGCATGGAGACTTGTACAATGAACCCCAGAGAGAGAAGGCGTGCTCATCAAGGCAGAATGGAGGAAACACAGGAAGCAATGTCATTGAGGCGCTTATCTGGGGACCACAGCGATGACAATGTTGCTCATCAATCCCTTGCTTTACTTGGGACAGGTCAGAGACTTATAAAGAGTTACAGTGAAGTTTTTGGTCAAAATGCAAGTTTCATGCAATTACTAGTCAGTGGCGATGTCGAGGAAATATAAAAAAATGATCTAGTATCTTCTAGCTCAAAGCAGGATAATAGTAGCCATGTTGTCCTCTTTTCTTCCTGGCAGGGTGGGGGTGGGTTGCAGGATGGGGAGAAGGGGTGAGACGCTAGGTGGAGGCACATTTGAACAAGGCTGAATTTAGCTTGTATTTTAATTCATTTGTGTGGGTGCTCTTTTTCCGAGAAGACAGAATCCAAATGATTTTCTGGGGAAATTTTAACCATAATGAGAATGAGAAAAGTTCTAGAAATATCAGAAAAGACAAGCACGTGGACTTTGGATTTGCGATGTCAGCAGCCTGGTTTCAAGTAAACAGTTGGATCCAATGAAGTCCCTTATCTGAACTTTTCCCCTTCCCTGTGTGATCCCAATGTCAGCTCCTCCTCATCAGACACTGCGCCCTCTTTAGGTCTCATCTGACACCGGTTTCTTTAGAGAAATCATCACTTCAAGACTGACAAGCTTTTGCTCTTAACTTTTGTGCAAATAATAGAACGACACCTTGGTTTTCTCTAGGTACTTCCAGCACTTCTGACAGAAAAGGTCCCTCTGTTAATTCAAAAAAGACTAACAGAAGGCAAACGCAAAAGCTGTAAAAGGAAAATCATGGGGGCTGAGGAGACAGCTTAGTAGGTTACCAGTGCTTGCTGCACAGGCTTGAGGACTTGAGCTCTTGCCCCCAGTACTTATGTAAAGCTCTGGGTGTGGCCTTGGGACCTCTGCAACCCCAGTGCTGTGCTGGGTGGAAAGTAGGGTCGCTAGCCCTGCCAGACTGCTTTCAGGCTCAGTAAGAAACCCCATCTCCAGAGAACCAAGAGAAGACTGATAGAGAAGGGTGCTAAAATCCTCCTCTGACCTCCACAAAGAACGCCCGTGTACATGCATTTGCATCCACATGTGGGCGGCGTCATGTGCTGAACTTGCAAAAAGTTGGCATGGGACTGTGTCCTCTTCTGACTTAGCACCTCTGGAAGTCATGGCTTCCAGGTGACAGAGCTACAACTTGGGGACAGCCTGTTCTGTGCTCCTGTTGCAGGGAAAATGCCCAAGAGACTAGCTGGATCCCAAACAGCTTTACATAATTGAGAAATAAATGGCTGTGTGTTAAGCCACTGATTTTCTGTGGTTAGTACATTATCACAGCATGACTAAATGCTTCATGATTTATTCAAAGCACAACTGTACAATTATAAAACTCACAAACCCAACATTCAGCCTGTAAACAATTATGTGTTACCAGATATGAAAACTGAACTAAATCATTTTGATTTATTAGGGAACATCTTTTGGAAAGGTTATACCGTATACACGCCTATGTGATTAGGCTTGGTAAAATGATTCTTTCATATATTGCTTTTGAGACCCAGCATAGGTCAAAGGTTTTTGAACTTTTTTTTCTCCTGAAGGGTTTAGTTCTACTTCAATAAGTCACAATAAAAAAGAAACAAAAATTGACATAAAATAAATTTAGTTGGGCTAAATTATTGCAATGATTATCATGAAATGGTCTTAAATAAGAAGCAAAGATTATTTAAATAAACTATAATAGCTATGCCCATGTTTTGCAGTAATTATTAAAATAGTATTTCTGAAAGCCATGTTATATCTATATATACATATATATGTATATATATATACATATATTATTGTTTTCCATTTCTAAGTAACGGTAACTGAAAGGTTGTATTCTGGGAACATGTTTATAATAAATCAAGTTAAAATGCTCTGAGCAGGAAAGGAGAAAGAGACAGAGATACGGATAATTGCTAGAAAGAAAGCAGGAGATAACCTGAGTACTGCCTGAGGGTCAGAGATAAGTCCTGGACAGCAAGAAAAGAGCAAAGTTGTAATAGCAAATCTGTAGCATTTGAACAGGGAACACTATTCAAAGCCCCTTTGTTTGCCAAGCAAACTATTTCTGTTTTTTGTCTTTATATGAAAACGAGCTATAACCAAGAAAACTCCTTATTTATCTCTGCCCTTGTGTCCTTATATGAAAATGAGCTATACTGGTATCAATGTAGTTTGATGTAACATGAGGGTCCTGCTTGTTGGGGTTTCTGTCCTGCCCAGTACCCCACAGCCGGCAAGCCCCAAAGAAAATCACACAGAGAGTCTACATTAGGTTATTAACTGATTGGCCCATTAGCTCAGTCTTCCTACCAGCTCCCGTAACTTATATTAACCCATTGTTCCCATCCATGCAAGCCACATGGCTGGTACCTTTTCTCAGCGAGCAGCTTACATGCTGCTTCATAGATGGACTGGGCAGGAATGCCAGGGAAGCTTCCTGCTTCCCAGACTTTCTCCTTGCCCTGCCTCTACTTCCTGTCTGGTTGACCTGCCTATATTTCCTACCTGGCCAATCAGCATTTATTTAACATGATTGACAGGATACAAAATTGTCCCGCACCAGTTTGGATGTAAAATGTGTCCCTAGGTCCATGTCCTAAAATCTTGGTCCCTGTACAATTATTAGGAGGTAAAGGCACCTTTAGGATGTGAGGCATGATGGAATATGCTCAGGTCGCCTGGAAAGGGATTCAAGAGACTCTAGCTGACTTACTCATAATTCTTTTTCTTTCATTATTTCTCCTCCATTCCTTTCCCCTCCCTTCCACTCACCTCCCTTCTGCCTCCCTTTCTTTTTCAATGTGGGAAAAAAAATACCATGGGCTCATATGTACAAAACATTTGGTGTAAGTGGCTTTCCTGGTTTATTTTTTGTCACATTGTCACTCATGAAGCATGCCCACTGGGGGCCTTGAGCAATGGGTCTGCCCAGTCTTGGACTGGACCCTCCTTAACTAAACTAGAGTAAGCCTTTACCTACTCTACGGGAGTTAATTATCTCAGGTATGTAGCTACGGTGATGATGAGCTGACTGCTGCAGGGGCATCTACCTGTTGAACCAGACTAACCTCGTTGATGAAAAATCAGGTTGAATATAATTCATAGTACAACATAATGGACACACATCAGAAGTCTTTGGAGGACAAAGAAAAGTTTACTGCCCAACGTTTAAATATCTTCCTTCTTCCTCCTGGAGAAACAAACTGTCCTACTGGGGACACGAGGGGCAGGGTTGGAAATCAGATATGTATAATCCTTTCAACAGAAAGATTAAAAAGCAGATGATATTGCGAAAGAAATATAAGAACTGAAGGCATAGGGGGGAATGAGAGTGACCACATATCCAGGCCAAAGACTGAGTGAACTCACTAAAGAGAAAATAACCTTGAATAAGAATTAACGTGGATGTCAGTCCAACGAGAGCATTTAGACCCTTGGCAGGAGGAACCCACTGCAGTGACTTTAACAAACTCCATTTCCTGTGGGAAGTACAAGGGACATGCTGCTTCGTTGGCTATAAATAGCTATCTTGTATATGTATATGTAATAGATTTTATTATACTAACATACATTTTATATTCTCTAGCATCTAATACATAATTATAAAATAGGATATAATTTCAATACTCAAGGCTGTGGGAGCAGGAATATGGAAGAAAAAGGGATCTAAGGCATCTAAGAATAGTGATCTGAGTTGTCAGCAGTAGAAATAAATGTATTCACCTTTAGCCATTTCATATAAAATTTGTCCACAAAATTTTCCAGCTCTAATCTCAGTTGATCTCATTGACTTTTGCCCTTAGTCTGCGCATTTACCCAAACAACTTTAAATGGCAGCCACTAAATTACATTTATGTTGGGTGCAAAACAAGCCCAATGTTGCTAAAGTTCAGAAGCCACTGATGAAGAGAAGCATATGAAGACATTAATATCCTATAGTCACCTCCACTGGTCATCTTCTATATACATATCTCTTTTCCATGGGGAAGCCTCTGCTTAGTGATTCTCTACTGGGTAGTCTTGACATAATACCAGGGACTTTTTGAAATATCATGATCCAAGTTTGTAGCATGATGCTTGCTATTGGAACTGAGTGTCTGAATTATTACTGAGAGCTGGATTATATAATGAACATAAAGAAGGAAAAAAATAATGATTTGGTTAAGGGATGGGGGAAGATTTATTGATTTGGGGTCAAGAGTAGGTACAGTTCTCCCAAGAGAACACTGTAATATTTCTAGTCCATGTGCCCTTGGCAGGGACCCAATCTATGCCTATCACTGAGTTATCTTATAAAAATTTCATCTCTACTTTTTTCAGATTGATTAAAACTATTCTACATCAGTTGTAGATGAAGATTAACAAACTATGATAAAAGAGAAATTGGCTTCTTCAGAAGGTAAATAGACAAAGTATATAAAACAATACTAACTTCCCCAGAAGACACATTAATGAATAAAAAGGTAGTAAAATCTATAGTGCTCTTCAAAACTAAACTTAATGAAACTCACAATAAATTTATGGTAGATGTATTTATCGACTGCTACAAAATTATAGTGAAAGTATTCCAAAGCTGAATTGTGAGTATAAAGGAGTTATTTAATATGTAACACATTAAGCAAACAACAGACCAAACACTCTCTATTGATATTCAACAGACATCTGTGGACTTTATTTCCATCTTTGGTAACATTTTATCTCATATTCTGCCCATAATAATTCCATTCTAATTTTTTTCAATGCACTGAATATTTGAAAATCTAAAATAGGAATGGAAAAGTGAAAATAAACATATATAATAAATTTATAAGATAAATGAGAAGAGGCTCTCTTTGTGTTGTGTGCAAGAAAATGTCTTAGTTCAGGGGTGTGACTAATCCAGATGGCATCCAAGTGCCCAAGACTTCCAGGGAAAAGCTTTGCTCTATGAAAACATCACTGCTTACAGAGCTTCTAGTTACCAAATGAAGGTCTCATTAGCCCAGGAACCAAAGTATAATTTGAGCATCATTTTCATTTTCCTTCTCTCTTTAAACATGCCCTTTCTCTGCTGCTTGTGGGAGGGGGAGTTTTTTCTTAAGAAAAATTGAAAAGGAAATAGGAAAAAAAATTCCAGTTGAACTCAAATTGAATTCATCCAGTATTCCTTCTACTTTTATTAATATATCATAAAAGAAATAGATTTTTTCCATTTCCTCTTCTACTAGGAAGATAAAGCCTGATAAAGTGTCAAGGCATAAAATAATGTACAATAGGATCATGATGTCAATGTTAATGAAAATTAATTTATAAGAACTTTTTAAAACATCTGCTTTTATCTCGTTAAAATACATTTTCATAAATTATCTTACTTTAATAAGATTAATAATATGAGTATATATAAATCAATTTTATTTATATGTGTGTTTGTATGCATGCATGCTATTTTGATATGGATCTCCACAGAAGTCTGAGGGAGGCTTCAGCTCTATTGGAATTGTAGTTAAACGTGAGCATATGCCACCTGACATGGGTACTGACAACCAAACTCAGATCTTCTGAATGAATAAGACAAAGGATCCCATTTTCAATCATCTTATAAATTCAGTTCCTCATTTTTTTCCTTCTAGGTCTTTCCTGTCACTATTTGCTGACTCTCATCCTTGAAAAGTATTTGCTTTTTTTAGTGGAGTTATTTCATACACTACCATTCGTGAGACCATTCTTTTTCCACCTATAATACATTATAACTGTCACCAAGTTCCTTGGGTTTGATTTGCTGCTCCTATTTGGCTAATTTAGGGCAAATTATTTTACTGGCTTCTTCTTATTCAACTGGACAATGGTGAAACTAATAAAACAATTCGCCGGGTGGTGGTGGTGCACGCCTTTAATCCCAGTACTCGGGAGGCAAAGGCAGGCGGATCTCTGTGAGTTCGAGACCAACCTGATCTACAAAAGTTAGTTCCAGGACAGACTCCAAAGCCACAGAGAAACCCTGTCTCGAAAAACCAAAAAAATAAAAAAATAAAAATAAAAAATAAAACAATTCACTAGCTGTGATTGGAGAAAAATAAGAAAATGCCAAACTAGCAATGTGCAAGGAGAGAAAAATACAAAAAAAAAAAAGCTAACTCAATAATTCACTTAGCACTGTTTAGGCCTAGACAATGATGAGAAACAGCCAATGCTAACATTTAGAGCTAGAGAATGAGTTAGTCATAGTCATGACAGAAAATAAATATGCAAGTTAAAGATAGCTTAAAATTGACTATTTAAGGGGCTGGAGAAATTACTCAGAGGATAAGAACATTTTCTGGTCTTCCAGAGAACCCAAGCTCAGTTCTCAACATCTACATCTGGAAGATCACAGCTGACTAGAAAACAGATATCATTCATATTCTGGCCTATTTAGGCACACACATACGTACATAGATACATACATGCATGCACACAGTACTTGCAAATAAATTAAATAAAATTGGATACACACAGACACACACAGAGACTGGACTGGGTGATAGCTTAATTAGAAAAGTTTGTGACTTAAGAACAGAAAGAACTAAGTTCAGTCCCAGGCACCCATGTAAAAGGTTGGGTGTGGTGATAACAGATCATATTCTCAGTGCTGGGGAAGTAGAAAGAGGCAGATCCCTTGGGCAGCCACCCTAGCTTACTTGGCAAGATCCAGGGTAATGAAAGACCTTGTCCCAAAAACCTGAGAAACAAGTGAAGCTGTTGTCTAACCTCCCCAAGTACACACACACACGCACACCTATGTACATAGACTTATACCCACATGCAAATACAAATCCACACGCAAAGATAGTTAAAGTTTAAGGGAAACAAAGCTGTAAAACCTGTACGGCCAACCAGAGTGGAGATCAAGATATTAGAGAGGTTGCGGATTGATTGACTAGAGCTGTGGCATTTGGAAGGGGACATCAACTACTGCTACACCACAGTTCAGTGACGAGACTACCAAGACAATTCCAGATGACACCATTCTGGTACCCTACTCTAAGCTCAGGTGATGCCGTGCACCAAATATACAGGGAAGGAAGAGCGCTATGGAGATTTCTGAATGAGTATCACCCCTACCAACACCTTTGGGTGCCAGACAGTGCTCTGCACCCGTTTACTAATGAGAAATTCTCCTCGTAAAGTGCATGTCACCCCAACGTGGAGAACTCACAAAGTCCATTTGAAAATAGCAAATGCAATGGCTAACTTTATATGTATATTTAACTTGATAGTAGATACATATGCAGAGGGTAGGGTAATGTCTGGGTATATTTAAAAACGTGTGTGTAGGAAAGATTAGCATATGAACTATTTCAGAGAACAATGAACATCACAGTCCTCAAGGTACCTGCACATCCTTTGATCTTTTAACAATCTAAATTAAAGTCAGCTGGAGGATGAAGAATTCATTATTCTGCTCGAGTGTGTCAATGAATCTTTTCCTGCCCTAAGACATCACAACACTAGGTTCTGATGCCTTGGTTTTGGGCGATTCAGACACAACCTTTCTGATGAGCCCCAATTCTCAGATCTTAACTTTACGGGAGAAAAGAACTGGGTTATCAGCAGATTGTCAGTATTTTCATGCTCTATAATCATAAGAAAGAAACTTCATAATAAACCTCTTACATCTAGGTCTATATCTATGCCTATACCTCAATATATCTACATCACATATCTGCCAGTCATATTGATCCTGTCTGACTAAAGGACTCTGCCAAACATAAAGGGTAACGTTCCATTAGATATAATTCCATCTAAACTTAATGTTTACTAACTTCCAGTGTTATATATAAATGACAAGTTGGAGTTAAAAATAAAAGGAAAAATACTCTGTTCTAGTTCTCACCTCTTGATGCAGCTTAGACCAGGTTCAAACCGTCTTTTCAGGTTCTCTCTTTACAGTTTAGTTTGTGATTTCCCACTTGATTCTAATGTGAAAATGTATCCCTTTGTCTAAGAAGATCATCTTCAGATGGGATTTTAATTGCCATGGCATGGGTAACTCCTTCGACATCACTATCATCACCCACGTAGATTGAACATGTATGGAAAATGAATACAACATATATACTAACATTCTTCCTAAGTATATGTTTTTAGCATTATAATACTGGAGACACTGTTTCAACCAGGAGAAGCAGGCCTTGAAGGTGAAAATTTTCATCACCATACAAAGAGATTACGAAGTCTATTTCAGAAAATAAGTACATATGATGCCTGCAACTTAGGGTGCTCTTATTATTTATAGTTTTACATAGCAAAGGAAGCCTATTTAGGGATGCTTCTAATGGCAAATCACTTCCATCTTTTTCATTTAATTCTTTTTAATTTTACATACTAGCCCCAGATTCTCCCCCTTTCCTTATGCTGCCCTCCCCCTTCTTATACTTCCATTATAAAACAGCTGCTCTCATGCAGAGGTTGTAAACTCCTTTGAGAGTAAGCACTTTTTATATACCATGCTTAAAGCTCTATTATCCGCCCTTATGACATTGCCTGGTGTGTCAGAGGCCATCAGTGAATCTGTATCGAAAACAGGAGCAAGACTGGTGTATAAGAACGGCAGAAAGCAGCAAGGCACATCACAGTGGATTACTCAATGACTCCAAACTGAAAATGTGTATGTCAAAGACTAAATAATTTTATCTGTGAGACAAGCCAGATGTATTTTGATCAAATGCCCAGGAATTTACATAAATATGACTCCATAGCCATGTGGCAGATTCCTTCAAGAAGAGTGACAACGTGGAAGTTGCAGCACAATTTAAACCTCAATTTTCTCAGAAAAGTGAAAGCAAGTTTAAAGGGTAAAGTAAGGCTCATCAGACCTGTTGCAGAGAAATGGTTTTTGATAATGAGAACAGTAATCCTATCTTAACTAACAGCAAATATCTATGGTATATGTATTGTGTCCCAGAAGCTATAATAATCATAGATAAATAATAGTCAAGCATCAACAGTGACAAATTCTACAAAATTACTTTGAACCTAGGTTAAGAACATGGGACCTTTATAATTACACTCAATTAACAAAGAAAATGGCTATACTTTTTCTAAAGTGCCTTAGGTTTTCTATCTGGAATATGCTCATCCCTAAATATCTGACCTTTTCTGAGCCATCTCTTCAATTGGGAAGCACAGGAGCTTACAAGAATCTATTGCCCTCTGGTCTTTGGAGTAACCACAAAGACTCCAAGAACATTGGAAGAATAGGTGAAAGGACACTTGGGAAAAGGGAAGGGAGATGGAGGAGAATTAGTTTAGCACTAGTGGTTGTTGTCTCTCTGGAGAGTGGCTTACACTGTGAAGCTACTTCCTCTCTAAGTCCCTGGAGATGTGGCTGAGCCAGATTGGCTCTATCACTCAAAAAGGGGGTCACCTGTGATGAGACGGAGCCACACATTCCATTGTGTGGGTGCTTTTGTTTCTTCTGTTGAGAGAACACGTAAGGACTCCGTGACTTCTGGTGTAAGGCAATTATAAGCTAAGAGCACCATCAGCTAGGCAGAGAAGGGAAGCTCTTTTCATGGCAGAAATGGAGGCTGCACAAGGACGTTTATTGCCAGCCTTCTGCCTCTGTAATGAGGAGCTTCAGGCAGCTTTGCTCTGCAATTGAGATAGAGTGCACAAGATGCCCAATTAGGAGCAAATGACTGCAGTCTTTAGTGGAAGTGATGAACTGCAATTCTCAGATGTAAACAGAAATGAGAGATTGATTATAATGTTTGAAAAGGACTTTTGTACAGCAGCATTATAGGCTTCAAAGCAAATGTTTTCAATAAAAATGCTGCCTATTAGCTCCAAGGGTTGTAAATTCACTTATGCAGAAATAATAAATCTAAAAATCACGCTACATCGTGTTTCAGAAATTTCCTTAAGCTGTAATCCAGTTCTCATAAAATGTAAATTATATAAATAATGTGGCGTCGTGTATGTAAGACTTTATACAACATTAATTTCAAAATTAGGGAAAAGTCAAGGAAGCTAATTATAGCTTCAATCATAAACAATAAAATAATGCTAAAAATGGCTACAGTGCTCTTATGGGGATTCCCCAAAGAAATTTAAAAACTAAATACTTATTGAGCATACATCATATTGGGTACTATTTCAAGTGTTTAGAATACATCAGAAAACATGTGTGTTTCCTGCTTTTCAATAAACTCATATGCTAATTAGGGCTACGTGACATTTTAAAAATACCAAATAATTAAATTACTTCACATATTAAGGAGAAGTAATGAAATGGAGCCTGGGAGAGAAAACAAGAGTTTAATTGCTATAGTATTAGGTCTCTTTCAAAGAAGTTACATTCTGGACAGAGATCTAAGAAAGAGAGTTAAACCTATAGATAACAGAAGGAAGAACGTCCCTGGTGGGGAAACAGGCAGTGGAAAGGCCTAAGGAGAAGATACATTCCAGATGTTTGAGATCCAGAATGGAAACCAAACCACTGGAAATCATGAAAGGAAAAGGCCTGTCTAGATGGACATAACCAAGGAATGGAAATAGGACCTAGGCAGAAGAGCTCTCTATGGCTTCGGGAAGGACTGCTTTTAGGCAGAAATAAACACTCACTCTTATCAGAACCATGGTTTTTTTTTTTT
>JAQHUG010000141.1:1395340-1410774 GCA_028555095.1 Dicrostonyx torquatus | reverse complement strand
AAGACCAAGTGAACAATCTGAATAGACCCATAAGTCGTGAGGAAATAGAAACTGTCATCAAAAACCTCCCAACCAAAAAAAGCCCAGGACAGGATTTTCTACTGGTGACAAACTTTAAGCTTTCACGAGAAGATTAGAATTGGAAAATCTTACATTAGCTTAGCTAGACTTGCCGTATAGTCAGGGCATTTGTTGATTTTGGGAGAAATATTAGTAGACTATTTTAAATTATGAATGAAGCATGTCATTATCAGAAGATACATATTTTACTGTATAGGTGCTTTCTAAGTGATCCATGCATGGATGATATTAAGTTATGTAGGAAAAGGGGTAGATATACATTTGTATAGCCTGTTCATACCATGGAAAGTTTTCCTTTTTCCTTCAATGATGATAGAAATGCTCAAAAGATACCTTTAAAAAAATCAAAACTTAAAGAAATACAGTATTTGTTTAAAGCACATAATACAAATCATATATATTACAGAATGATCAAATTCATTTTTATAGAGTTTTAGAAACTGTTGCAATAATAATAATAACAAACAATTCTCCACTATTGGTGCACTATAAAAAAAATTACAACTATCTTTAAATATATTAAAAAATGCTCTTAATTCTTCCAATACACACCCAACACTACATGTTCAGGAATAGAATACTCTGTAAAGATGTGTTGCATTTGTGTGTGTTGCACAATAATTGCTCAACTATGTAAATGTGTTGCATTTGCCTATTCTGCCTTTGTTTAGTTATGTAGAGGTGTGCTGTTTTTGCTATGCTGTATTTATTTAACTATGTAAAGATGTGTCACTGGTTCACCTTGCCTTCCTAAGGCACCTGACTGGTCTAATAATGAGCAGACTGCCAATAGCTAGGCAGAGGAGGACAAGCAGGGCTGGCAGGCAGAGAGAAAGTGGGAGTCAAGGCCCAGTCTGTCTGTGAACAGCTAGTCAGACACAGAGGAAGCAGGGAAGCTGGATGGATAGTAGGTAGATGAGGTAAATGAGCCTCAGGGTAACACATGAACTAATGGAAGTGGGTTAATTTAAGTTAAAGAAAAAGTTGGCTAGAAACAAGCCTAAGCTAAGGTCAAACCTTCCTAATTAATAATAAGTCTCCATGTCATCTTTTGGGGCTTGGCAGTCCTAAAACAGACTGTTATATCTATTATCAATTGTCCCATCTCTGACACAATGTTAGTGTGGTTTTCTTCCTGTAAGTCTACTGGAACATTTGACAATAGATTTAGGACAGACACCAAAACGGTAAATCAGATTTTAACAATAAATTGAGCATGAAACACAACATGCAAAACAAGCAATCCAAGCCCCTTTTCTTTAGTTTTCATGGGGAAAACATCTTTTCCCATGAGACATGCTATATTTATATGAAATCCGTGTTTTTTTTTTTTAAATCTTCCTGGTTTGTGTAACACATTGATCATTTGTGAAGTACTTAGGGACAGATAATGAATACATGGCATGTGAAGTTCATCAGATATTTCAAAATTCCCTGGATGCTTTGAAGAGAAAAGAAAAAAGATGTTGGGTTCAAGTCAGTCATTTCTTCAAAGAAGTTCTACTTCCTGCCACTGATCAGTATTCTAAGCTAAACACAAGGCCAAGAATGTCAATGTCAGAGAACAAAGTTTAGAAGCCTATAGCCAGAGGCTAGTGAATTCTTCTGCATCAAGCCCGGGCTCCTGAAGAAAATAAATGAGACCCTGCAACCTGGGACAGAGCTGCCTGGATGGATGTATTCAAAGTCACCTCATTCCGAGACAAGCGCTGTCTGTTTGAAATCAGAAAATATCAACTTCATAAAATATTAATAGAAGATTGGCTTCCAGAGGCAAGAAGCTAAGAAAGATGGGGAGTTTCTGGTCACTGGGTTCAAGGTGTCACTAAAACTGTATGCATAAGAACAAAGTAAAGACATCCAGTCTGGTTATTCCAGATACCTCTACTGTATATCTTTTGAGAGTAAACATTCCAAGTGTTATCAAATACACACAAAACAGTAGTGTTTTGGAACACTCACCCATTGCAGGTAGAAGAGCAGACTTGTAAGGGCACTATGAAAGTCATTGAAGAGATTCCTCAGGACAATGGGAATTGATCAATCTCAATATCCGGCGAAAACAGTCTTGTCACATGCTTGAAAGGTACTTAAACCCACCTTAGAGAAATTCACTGAATCATGTTCATTGCTGCATTATTCATAATAGCCAGAGATTGGAAACCACCTACGTGACCCTCAACAAATGAAAGGATAAAGAAAATGTGGTACTTTTAGCACAATGGAGTATTACTCAGATACTTAAAAAAATTAAATCACAAAATCTGTAGGTAAATGTATCATCCTGAGTAAGGTATCCCATACCCAGAAGGAAAAGAAGTGGTATGTATTCCCTTATATGTAGATATTGTTGTAAAAGGTGCAGACTGTGTTGTCCCAGCATCTGAGAGGAGCATGGGCCCTTTTTTCCTTCCCACCCCGGCTCTCAGCTGCCAGCTAGCTTATGCCCAAAATAACCACACGAAAATTGTATTAATTAAAATACTGCCTGGCCCATTATCTCTAGCCTTTGCTTGGCTAACTCTTACATCTTGTTTTAACCCATAATTAGTAATCTGTGTATCACCACGTGTTGTGGCTTACAGGCATGAGTCTAATCAGTGTCCATCTCCGGCCGGAGCAGCATGGCGTCTCTCATATTTCCTTCTCTCTCACCACCTTCCGTTATGTCTACTCCACCCACCTAAAAGCTGTGTCCTATCCTACAGGCCAGGCAATCCTTTATTCAACCAATGAGAGTAACAGAAAATACAGAAGAACCCTCCTACACCAGATATTAGTTGTTAATTCAATTACAAACAAGCTACAATCCATATATCCACAGTATTTAGGTATAAAGTAAGAGACTATGATGGGACAGAAATATTTCCCTTGGAAAAGGAACTAGAATAGACATTTTTGGAAGGATGGGGGATGAAATGGGAGGATCATTTGGGGATAGAAGAGGAAGAGGGGGACAAGGAAGGGAATGCATAGAAAAAGAGCTAAAATAAAGGTACATTTAAGGGGTTTATGGAAGCCTAGTTTAATATAAGCTTATTAAATACATACATGAATGCACTCTAACTGAAATCATCCAGTAATGGGAAAGACAGAAATGGGTTTCGTCTAATTGACTTGTTGGCCAAAAGAGTCCCATGGAATGCCCCCAACCATCTGTAATTCCAGTTCTAGGAGATCTAAAGCCCTCTCATAGCCTTTATGGGCACTGAATGCATGTGGTGCACAGACACACAGGCAGGCAAAATTCATGTGTGTGTGTGTGTGTGTGTGTGTGTGTGTGTGTGTGTGTACATATGAGAAAGTTAGAAATATCCTTTTCAAAATATGTTACTGTTATGGAAATTTTTTCAAGTGCTTTCCTTTTGCTACTTATCATTACTCTGATGATTCAGAAGATCTGGAGATAATTTACTTTAACCAGGTGTGTCGATTCATGACCTATACCAGCAATCAAGTAACAGAAACAGGTGGATGTCTGTTACTATGGGGCTAAGACATGTCAATACACTATGTTCCAGGCATTCATATCTCTATGTTTTGAACATATCTAAAACTTAATTTATTTTGAATATACGAGTTCCTCCAGAAGTAAGTTTCCCTTTATTCCACCTATTTCTTCCAGTAGAATTTTTTTGGGGGGTGGTGGTGTAAAACAAGCATTTGTACTTTGTAGGAATTTTTACATCATCTCAGAAAAAGCACAATATCTAGTTAGCCTTAACTGCCATGTTCCTACAGCCTAGAGTCATACAAGTAGGAAATCTCAATTGAGGGTTTGTCTGTATCAGATTGGCCTTTGAACAATTGGTCTCTCTGTGTGTGCGGCGGGAAGTTGTCATGATTGTGAAATGATTTAGGAACAGCCTGCCCACTGTGAACACCACCGTTTTCTGTGCAGATGGTCCTGGCCTTTATTTTTTTTAAAACAATGAGTTAAGCATGAATCTGTGAGTGAGAAAATGAGTAGCATTCCTCCAGGGATTCTGCTTCAAATTCTTCCTTAAGTTCCTGCTCAGCTTTCACCTCCATGGAACCAAACTAGGCCCTCTGTATGTGGGTGACAGTTGTGTAGCTTGATCTGTTTGAGGGGCCCCTGACAGTGGGACAAGGTTCTATCCCTGGTACATGAACTGACTTTTTGGAGCCCATTCCCTAGGGTGGGATGCTTTGTTCAACCTTGGTGCAGAGAGAGAAGCTTGGTCCTGCATCAAGGTGATATTACATGCTTTGTTGACTTGACATGGGAGGACTTATCCTTTGGAAATGGGTGGATGTGTTGGGGGGAGCAGGCAGGTAGGGAGTCAGAGGAGGAGGGAGGGGGAACTGTGATTTGTATGTCAAAAGAATGAAATATTTTTTAAAAAAAATCTTGCTCGGCTTTCAGTGATGCACTGTTATCAGGAAATGTAAGCCTCCCTATCCTTTTCCTTCCCTATGCTGCATTTGGTTATTGTGTTTTATCATAGTTACAGAAAGGGAAAGAGAAAGTAGGATTATATTCAAATCCTTAATAAAAGCTATATGTTGGGCAAGAAATATTCTTCAGTGGATAAATGTAACCTTCACCAAGTCTCACAGCCTGAGTTTGAATCCTGAGCCCCACATAGTGAGGACAGAGAACCACCCCATAAGTTGCCCTCTGACCTCCACATGCAAGTGTGACAGGTGAGCACTCATATACACACACACAAAACATAAATAACTGTGTAATTTGAAAAAGCCATTAAAAGATTGTTGCGCAAGAAAAATACATTATAGCCTAACAAGATTATCCACAGAGATCTCAATTTTATAATAACTTTTGCTCAAAAAAATGTTTGCTCTCTGAGAGCATCAAGAAATAAACAAAGGCTTTATAATCAAGGTATTTAACAGTGTATAATTAGGTATTATGGGTCTCTGGCAGTAGAGACAGATGTGAGGGTGGCCATTTGTAAATCTACAGTCATTATCACTAATTATTACCTCTTCATCTTTCTATTGCAATTACTAATGGAAGTTTCCCAAACATAACTCTCTGTTATTTTATCTACACTTTTTCCTTTATTGTTCTGCTTCTATTTCCCTTATGATATATTTTATTAATATTCTTACCTGAGTTCACTTACATTCTTTACTTTCCCTGTTTCCCATACCATTTATTAATTGGACTGAATAATTATCTGATTGCATCTCTGATGAACTGGATACTGGACAAATCCTTGCACCTGTTACCAGCTTTCTCCTTAATGATCTGACTGCATTTCATTAATGGTGCTTTTAATGGTTATTAAGGAAACGAGAATTTACAGCCTCCTAAAGGAAGACTTGTTTATATGTCTTACTGTTTCCGCCAAAGTGTTTTCATTCTTTCTGTTTGTTTGGTGGGGAATTGGGAACGGTTGGACTCGGAAGTCATTTAATCACCCAAGGAAAAGCAATCATCTTTGCGCTCAGACACTAGCTCCCCTGTACTATCAAGGCATAGAATCTTTCAGTCTACAGAGCATCCAACTAAATGACTCCTACCAGTCATGAAAAAATGGTCTATGTAGTGAAAATACACTCAAATGTTAGTTTACTGACTTATCATTTAAATAAATTGTTAAAAGAATATGAAAGATATTCGAGGACTCTTAACCTTATGTTCTAAGGCCATATTTGTGTTGCCAAAATTAATAATAATGTTAATGGCAAATCGCAAAGGAGAATAGGAAATATTTACTACTCACTCAGAGTCAGGGGCTATGGTAAGCATTCTATACATTTGATACCTCATAATTTTTGCAAGATATTTCAGCATCTGGGGATTTTTTTTCCAGCCTGTTTTCTGACATTTTGAATGCATTCTAAACTCACATCCACTCAAAAACTGACATATTAAGAAGCTGCAATAATTCTTGTGCTACAGCCCATTTGACTCACCTTAAGGTCATCTTTGTAAATAAGAAGCTCCCAATTGTGGTGACACCCTGACCCTGAGATGGTCATATCAGCGCCGTGGGCAAACGTGAAGAAAATTAAAATTCCAGATCCCTATCCAAAACATACTTGCTGATTCACACACCTGTAGACGGGAAAGTAGATCTGTGCTTTAATATTTCTTCCGGTGATTTTATAGACACATTTTGAAAGTATTTATATTAAAACACAAAACTAGAAGGCTGTTTGGAGAAGGAGTTGACATTCTGGAGTTTATACTGATGACAGCACAAGAGGCCGGAGAAGAAAGGGTGAGAAACTGCAGGCACCAGGAACTCGAGAAGCAGAACAAATGCCAGGGGTGAGGATTGTCACAGAACTTGAAATTCTGCTGGTGTTTGGGATTAATGCCACTCATCATCATGGACCCTCCGAGGATGATAGCAAATGACTTAGGTTTAAGGCAAATTAAAAAGCATCCTGTGTGTTTATTTACTGAAGTAGCATCTCACAGTGTAACCTAGACTCTTCTGGAAACAGAACCATCCCACGTCAGGCTAGTGAGTCCTAGAGTTGCAGGCATATGCTACCATCCCTGATGTGGAATCCATATTAAGAGAACAATGTGGAGTGTGTATACCACTGTAGAATTGGATATATTTTGTAACTCCTGACTAGTACCAGAAGTGGAACTAGTAAGAGAAGAGGAACTGTGCAGAGGGAACCAAGGTTTCTAAATCCAAATACTCTTTATTGTTGTAGGGATCTACTCATAAATGACATCTTTAGCTAGTCAGAAGCCTTAAGGATGTAACAGTTACTGTATCATAACATTCACCAAAATACATTATAAGCTGTGAGGATTAAAATAGAATAAATTAATAAATCAAATTTCCTCTTATGAATAATAAGTATAAATGACATTACAAAATCAGATTATGGAGCCCAGTCCTTGATTGAAGCCAAGATTAATATTAATTAGAATATTACAAACACTGATCCTATGACCTAACCTTCTTAGCAACTAATTCCTGTTTCTGCGTGGGAGTGTGATACCTTAAGAATCACTGCATCAGAACAGTGCTTGTTGGTCCCAACAGGGATACAGCCTGTGTTGTATACTTCGCTCTGCACCCCAATATCACCAGTAGCTCACACTCTAGCTACAGTTGCTCACCAGGAATTTCCCAGCATTCCTTCTCTTGTATACTAAGACAAGACAAGAACTAGGTTAAGGCAACACTTAAGATCATTAAACTTAGCATCACTAAAGCTGAGGACAGTGTGCAAATGTTCCCAGCTTCCAATTATTACCATGTACACCTTAGACCATCTATTATGCTCTCATCTGTCAAAATCAATATTCACCAACTCATCTGAAAGCAAACTTTTATTTGGACACAAGTATACATGAAATGTCGTCTTTGCCCTCTTCCTTGGCTTTTATAGGGACACATGTGTTTATATATGTAGGTGGATACATAAACATGTACACTTTTGCTTATTATCAATATTGAAAAGTTCTCAGATTATGTTTAAACACACAGGTTACATCAATATGCCAGAGACATTGCAGACAAAATATGTCTTCCAGGTGACCATAAACCTCAATCCTCCTGCCTCCACCTTACCAGTACAGGAATTAGAGATGTATAGCACCACATTTAGCCTTCATTTGTTTTTGTTTCTCCTTAAATCAGATACTAGATTATTAATTTCTAAAGAAAATTTGTACTGTTTTTTCCAAAAGGTTATTTACTTGTAACAAATTTAAAATAAAATAAAAGGGAAAAAAAGAGCTCCACATTTCTGTTTAATTTGATCATGGTTGCACAGTTAATTGAAGAATATAAAATGGGGGAACTCAACTAGAAGTCAAAAGCAATTCACACTCTGCTCGCTATACAAAGCCCACTTAAGACTTATAGACCAAGGAAAGGACCAGCTTTATCTTTCTCAGCAAAATCAACCAAAACTTCAATCTAATCTAGGTAATGGTTTAAAACACCTAATATAGAATAATTCCCTTAAACCCCATTAAGATAAAACCCAAATGTATTATGTTTCAGATAATGAAATGAGGACAAGAGAAATAACTTGTCCAAGGTCACATATGTGGTCAACATGATAGTGCAAATATGAGCTGAAAAAGGATTTTATCAATGGACATGCCAAACTGAATGGAAAGGGCCACAAAATCTCAACCCTACATGAAGAACCACAGACAACTGAATGAAGCAGGAAGCAAGAGGGAAAGTCTACCCCCAGGAAAGGGCACACCACTTGGTTGTGGACTGTCTAGTGTTCAGTCCTGAAAATGTGTATAGAAGTAATTTATATAGACTCCAAAAGGTTATATTTATTAATATATATATATATATATAAATAGATATATGTATCAAATAACAATTGGTGTTAAAAGAGACCATGAATTTGAAGGAGAATATGGAAGGGAATATGGGAAGGTTTGGAGGGAGGAAAGGGAAGAGAGAAATGTTATAATTAAAATATAATCTCAGTAAGCAAACACAAAGACGGAGATCAAAGCATTTGAATCAGAAAGGGTTATTCCTCACAGCCTTTTATCCAGAGGACCTCTAAAGTCATTAGGTAACAGTTTCCTCATGTGTACAAGTAGGGATAGCAGTGTGCCAATGGGGAGTGTTTAGAACCATGTCCAGTTTGCACATAGATTGATAGTGTGTATTGTTGTTACTCTCGGTATCTTAAAGCCTAATGACGTGGCATATGTTATTTGTGTCAATTTGGTCCCTACATGTAATAGCCATAACTTTTCAGAAATGTACTTAACAAAATGACATGCCAAATTATACTTGGTTATATATCCCTGCCCACATGAAGCCTCTTCAGCCTTTAAAACTTACTCTTAAGATTTTATTTTTGCTGATATAGAACATTGCTTTGAAGATGTCTTTTCTGGCCCATGGCTATTGTTTCTGGGATGTATTGTCTTGTACAATCTCTCACTCCTGACATCTTGGGGCAGTTAGTTCTTTGTTGAGGGTGGCATCTACCTGAGTGCTGTATCAGTACCCTTGGCCTCTACCAACTGGATGCTAAAAGCTCAAATCCCTTCATCAAGGTATAACAATAAAAAGGGACTCCAGATATTGCCAACGACCCCCATACTCTTGAGGATTTTTGTGTCCAAACCTGTATCTCTTCCTGCTTAAGACCCCTAGCCAGCTCAAGTACGTTTAGCAGAATCATCTGCCAAGACACCACAAGATCAAATTTAACATAGCAATAGGGTTTACACCAATCTGTGGCATAGAAAAGGTGCCAAGTAAGCATTGGTTGGTAAATTTTGGAATTAGGCCCACTGCACATCAGAATAAAAGTGGCCATTTTGATGGTAAACTGGAGACAATATGATTATTGCCACATTGTTTAGATATGAAAGAACAAGCTACCAACAGCTAGGACTGGCTACCCAGAGATAGCACAGGCTACACACAGTTAACGGTTACTAGGGGTCACACGAAGATGGTAGAAAGGAAGACATAATTCTGGTTGTCACTAGAAAACATTTTTTTTAAAAAAAAAAACCAGCTTCAGTTGTGTACAGAGAAATCATCTTCGTGACCAGAATTCTGGAAGATGAACTCAGTCATAGTCATAAGCCATAGTGCCGTGTGCCGTGGCAAGACACAGGAAAGCAGCTGTCCACATGAACAGCTGCACTGCTGTCACTTCTGAGCAGAACAGTCGAGGGAAGGGGAGGGAGGGAAGTTGTCTGAACTCTTTGTCACATGTACGTGTGTCGTCCTGGAGGCTTGAGCTCAGAGGACAGACTGTGGTGGTTTCAATGAGTTCTATGATAGTTTCCATTTATCTGTTTTATCAACTGGTAAACAGGAATGAATTGCTGGGTATCTATGCCCATATACACAGAACAGGGAACGCAATTTTCCCCCATTCTTGCGGTACTAGTTGAAATGTAAAGAATGGAGCTAAATCTCTCCTCCCATGGTGACACTTTTGACGAGTCAGAAGATGACTGAGAATGTGATCAGAGTTTAAAGAAGCAGGGGGGAGGCAAAGGCAGTGGGTTTGCTCTCATGAGTCACACTTGATGTCAGCTCTGCTCTTTTTCAACAGTTAAGAAACTAGAACAGATCTCCTTTATAGAGAAGACAGGTTGAAGCATTCGCTGCTCTTGAAAGGTAATTTAGTACTGTCAAGCTTACGACTTGTCAGATTTCAGCACAAGAATTGTGTTTACTTAATACAAAGATCAGAGAGTCAAACACATTTTGGTGAAATAATAACAGGAAGAGTCCCTGTCTCAGAGAAGAGATCTGCCAGGCTTCGGAGAAGTAATTTACATAAACATTGTAAGCAGCCTGTGTTAAAAATCCTCCCTCTACAGAGCAAGTTTTCATAGGACCTAATCATGAAAATATTTGTGGGAAACGGAAGTAGAACTAAAAAGTCAGGTAAGTGACGTTGGGAGGCAGGAAAGCACACTCTTGAAAAATCTTTAGCGTTTTGTGTAAGCATAAGGAAAATTTACTTTCAATTGCTTCTAAGCAGGCTGGAAGGAAAACGAAAGGCTTAGTAAATCGTGTGAGTCATCCAATGCCAGAACTCAGTGTTTTCTTCAAAGTGTGCACACTGAATAGAGGACACACACACACACACACACACACACACACACACGTGTACACACACACGCGCGCACGTGCGCTTCCACAGAATCCACTATAGTAGACTTTGATTAGAAACAAGATTATCTGAACAGATAGCCTCTGATTATTTAGCCCTTCATTATTACCTGCTCGAGTTCACCAACTTCCAGCCAAGCCTGTTGCTTTGAGACTCTACTTCCTTAGATACTTTTTCTGTGGCTTTACATTTGCAAAGAGATCAGCATGGACTGAGGAGTGCACACTAGATTGTACCACCATTATATTAGGCTTGGTGCTGTACAGGGGATTTCAGACTTCCCTGGGAAAGACTGGAAAGACAGACAGCAATCACGTCTTCAAACAGTGCTGCTTTCTTTTTCTGTCCCTCAACTCAAACCACATCCATTTGTCCTTGTGATTCGTTTCTCTTGCCCCTCAAGTACCACTGCACGCGGAAGTCGGCATTCACGTTTTCCAAGGAGTCCTTTTCATTTTTGTACCTCCCGGCCTCCACTGCTCCTCATCATCGCTCTATCCCACTTTCCTCTGACACAGACTCCCACAGCAACATTGGATACGTTGAATAATAGAACCTAATCTGTGTCTCCGTTGCTTAGGTGACTAAATAGAAGCATTTATTAAGTACAGTCAGTAATTCAGGAGATTTAATTTTTCTCTAGTCTTCAACAATTTTCATGCCTTTATATGACACGTTTCATCATATACAACCCTCATTATTCTCTTTCATATTCCTCCCAATTCATTTGAGCTGAATCTTTCATTCCCAATAGATCTTTACTTGCCATTTTACTCTGGTTGTTTGCATGAGCAAGGAGGGTTATTCACTGGTACATCAAAATCTAACCACTAAGCAGTGGCTACACTACTGAGGAGAGTAACTCCCTCTCCTCACTGTATCCATCAATAGTCAGTGGCTTCTAAGACAGGGTTGGTGTCACTCAAGTCTCTTCACCCTCCACAATAGATAGCCCCTGTCTGGCTCTAATTGCAAATAAGTTCATGAATGGAACAGCCATGTTCGGTTGTATCATATCTTGCCACAGTGCTCCTGATTGTCTCCTGACACTTATGTTGTTTCTACTGCTCCGCTTCTGTAATGTTCTCTGAGACTTGGAGTGGGAGATATACATGTCTCATTTAGGGCAGCACACTCAAAAGTCACTTGTTCTCAACACTGTGAAAACTTAAAGGTTTCTGCATCGCAAGAAAATAAGCTTCTCTGATCTAGTCTGATATATTTCCTACCAGTCATGTAGCTGTCCAATAATCCTATTTGAGTTCATTATAAAATGATCTTGGTATGTAATTCTGAATAAAATACATCATCAAAGTCTAAGATACATCAGTCATTGTTTAAGCTATTTAAAAAGACTGAAAAAGAGGGAGGGTTGGACAAAGTAAAAATCAGGTAGGATAGATGTTTGGGTTGCTTCTGAAACAATTCCTCAAGGAGCTATGGGGCAATTTTGGCCAACATAGTTACTGTGTATGACATGACAGCAGGTCCTGTGTCATATACCCTGACCACACACAGGATAATAACCAAAGGGGCTGGTGACTGGAGTCCTCGCCAACTGCAAACCCTGTGGTTAGACAGTAGTTCCTTCTTTGAAGGGATGTGGGTGGTACATGGCCATGTCTACCAAAGACTGTTAATGTGTTCATTTGCTTTAAAAATTCTTTCACCACGAAGTCTCAGCAAACACTTGCTTATTTATGTAAGCATGCAGAGAACTGAACTGGAAGGGCCTGTGAAGAATCAACACATGAAGTCTTGGAGCGTTGGATCAAGCTAAATACAATTTGCTAGCTTCGAAAATAGGCTGCAATGTTCTCATAACTATTCCAAAGAGATATTTCTAAAATTAACCTCACATTCTAAAGCTCCACTGCTATGCTTTCTAGTAACCAAGTCCTATACCCAAGCGTGTGCAAGGAGCTATATTTAAACTCAATCACACACACACACTCATACACTCACACACACACAGTCACACACACCATGAAAAAAAAAAACGTGTGAAACCATGGGAACTCACTGGGAAGAGAAACACTTTAAACAGCAGGTGGAAAATTGAAAAAGACAATGACTGGAGGTGAAAGTGATCAGTAATTCTTCATATGCAAGACAGGAAAGTTTTAAGTAGTTAATAATGAAGAGAAAGGTATTGATTGGAGTGGTTGAGGCTAATTGTTACAATCATCCCTACAATACGGAATAGTCTAAATGGCAAATAACAGGTGGGTGGATAGCCATGATTTATTAACAATGCTTTTCTTTCTAGTTCCAGATTACAGTATAGTTCCTTACTGGATTCTCCTCTTTTAACCAACCAAATTTCAAATAACTGGTCTATTAATCCTTTCACAAGGGACCTCTGTGATATAAACATGTCCCCACCCGTCAACACCATCATGCTAGGTAATGGCTTTTCAATGCCGGGATTTCGAGGAACAACAGCACACCACACCACACCACACAATATCATCAACATACAAATGGGGCAGGATGCGAGCATGTTGAACACAGCAGTGAAGGTATTTGCTCCAGTGAAAATGGCTTGCTCCAAGCTCAAAGATGATTTGCCAACCCAACAACATGTTTGTCTCAAAACAGTAGATTGCTCACCCTGAGTTTACTCATCTCTCATTTTTTTGATTGTATGTTTCTTGGCTCTACTATATATAATATATAATGCAATTAACTCAGTGAAGGCTGATTGATATAGTGACACAGACGTCAACTGAGCCATCACTTTGTCATAGGCTTATAAATTACTATTGTAATGAGGAAAGAGGCTCAACCTTGACCTGCTGTGAATCACTTCTATTCTATCATAGCCCACTGAATGTCCTTGGCCATACCTCAGCTAGAGATGGCAAAGAAATGGAATCTTTCCATGTGCCTAAAAGCAAGGTTAACTGGAACTTGGTGGCCCACCTCTTTCACCCAAATGTCTGCTAGGAACAGCGAGAGAGATTGGTAAGTGCGTGTGAATCTTTCTTACATCCCTGTACCTTCCACTCCGGCATGAAGTGTTGCACAGTTGATTGATGTGATACATGCCAAGGTTTTTGTCATCCTTTTCCATGTTTTGTAAGACTGACACAATGATGATATTGCTGCCAAACACTGGATAGAGGAAATGCTGCAGTGCTGGCCAAGCCAAGGGGCCTCCCCAGAACCAGAAATGTGGAGAAATACTTGAAACTCGCTCTGTGCCTAGAAAGTTCAACAGGCTTCACTTCAGTTTCTGCTTCTGTTATTTTTTTAAATAGATTTATACATATTAAAAATCAGCTAAATAAAGAGAGTTTTGCTTTATAATTGGTGACTCTGAGGGTCATTGGTTACTGAAGTCACAATGAATTTTGGCTGAAAAGTAACTTTTGGGTTTACCACTTGCCTCTCACCCAGGGTATTCTAATCTTCCTATAGGGAACCGAAGCTCACTTTGATTTAATTATACTTTTAAAACAATTTCTTGTGGAATATTCCTTAATACTGTGTGAATATGTCACTGTGGCTTGTTGAACAAAGAAATTGACTGGTCAATAACTGGACAAGTAGAGGTCAGGCAGGACTGGCCGACAAAAAGAGGGTGCAAAGAAGAAGAGGAGAAAGAGTCTGGGGAGTCGTCTGGGGAGATACAGAGGAACCAAGGGGTCAACTTACAATACTGAGAAAGGGGACTGAGCTGTGTGGCAGACTGCACATAAGGAAATATGGATTAGTTTTAAATGTGAGAGTTAGCTAGTAACAAGCCTGAGCTATTGGACTACCATTTATAATTAATAATGAGTTACTGTGTGGTTGCTTGGGAACTGGTTGGCAGGGAATAAAAGTCAGCCTATGATTTCTTAGGTGTACTCAACAAGCAATGTGAGCCACACTGGCCATACCAGTACTCAGGAGCCTGAGACAAGAGAATCGTTTGTATTATAAGACCAGATTGGGCTATACAGGGAGTTCTAAACCAGGCAGCACTGCTGTGCCGAAAAGAAACAGACATCAATAAGTTGGGTATTTCTAAAGTTTACAATAAATTCACCTGTACTTAGGCTAAAATTTGACAAATAGCTTTTCCATTTCATATAGTTTTTCAGGTTTGTCCAGCTCAGGAACTTTAAAGAAACTCTCAAAAAAAAATTTGCTATCTCAACTTCCTTTATCATTATCTTAATATGTACTGGGGCTTTCTCGATCCACAGCAACAGATATAGAAGGCCTATCATTCTAGTCAGTGATATATAACATATACATTGTTTTTAAGTTGTCCTAAAAGAAAGAATAGCACCCACAATATAATATTATGATCATTATTGTCAACAGAAGGGTTGGACTTATTAAACATGTATTTGACAAAACACCAGCAATTTCAGTAACACAAATGCTTAGCAACCAGGAAGTGATCTCAGCCGTCTGCCTGAGAATGGGTTATGTTTTTTGTCCCCAACAGGCTTGCATATTTCCTACTACAGTAAGACATTATTTTCTTTTCAATTTATCAAGAAAACCCAAATGAAAAAAGAATTGATATCATCCTGCTTCAGTTCCACACTTGGGATTCAGGTGGTGTCTCTACATTTGCTAGAATAGTTGAAAGACCCAATCCCTTTCTTCTTCTTACCTCAATACAGTCCGAAATGTCAAGAGTCACAGGAAATATGGGCTAAAACAAAGTCACTCTTCAAAGCTGCCAGCTCCACATCTGCACCATGGGAAAGGAAACGTTCGATAAGGGAATTAAAACACAGATTTTTTGTTTTTTTTTT
>JAQHUG010000141.1:1378522-1393534 GCA_028555095.1 Dicrostonyx torquatus | reverse complement strand
TTTTTATGGCTAGTATCCACTTATGAGTGAGTACATACCGTATTTTTGGGAGGTCTGGGTTACCTCACTCAGGATAGTGCTTGCTAATTTCATCCATTTGTATGCAAAATTCAAGATGTCATTGTTTTTTACCACTGAGTAGTACTCTAATGTGTCACACTTTCCTTATTTATTTTTTGACTGTAAGAAAGTATCAGTAACCTATACCACTAAGGACAAATGAGTAAAGTAACTGGGCTTATATAAATAAAGAGCTCTGTGCAGTATCCACGTCAGAGCGATACCCTAGTCAAGATAACAACCTCCCCTGTCCATATGTGAACACTTGAAGTTTAGGGATGCATCTCCTTTGACAAGGAAGAAGAAAGGTAGTAGATGGTAATAAAGTTACTAATTAAATGACTTAAACAAAGCTGTATTATCAAAGAACATGTAGACATGACTAATGGAATCACAGGCAAGAGTTGCTGTCCCATCAAGGATACTGCATGAGAAAACCTTGACTGGCCATTGCTGCAGTAAGAAAAAAGGTATGGTCAAGCAGTGAAGGAAACTTCTGGTTGCTGGGAAAGGCAAGAGCACAGTTCCTCTAAAGAGCTGTGAGGTAAGGGCTGCCTTCGACTTATGGCCTCCAGAACCTTAAAGCATGAATTTGATTTGTTTCAAACCATCAAACTGATGTAATTTTGTTATTTAGGTAATCAGGAAACTGAGAAAGCAGTTAACCAACGGCTGCAGCTTCTGATGTTGAACAAAGGAAGTTCTCCGTGGGAATAGTAAGTGGCCTTTGATGCCGTACCTGGTGAGTGGACGTCCTTTGTAGGGTTAGGGAGACTATAACAGGAAATAGTACGTCTAAATTAAGACAGGATCCAAGAATCAATATGCATACAAGGAAAACATCACGATAGAATAGTTTGTATAACTAGTATGTGCTATAATAAAAAGGAAATCATTCAAGACAGGTCTTCAGGAAATGAGGCGGGGTGATGGCAAGATGGGTTAACAGGCAAAGGCACTTGGTTGCCAAGCCTGATGACCCGAGTTCCGTATAGGACCCATATGCTTGAAGGAGAGGGCCAATGCTTCTAAATTTCTCTGTGACATCCATATGACAGCAGTAATACACCCTCACCCTTGCACACCTCCCCATACATATATGTAAATAAATGCTTACCAAAGACAAGTGAACTGAGGCAGAGGCGAAGCATTATATTTTGTTGGATGAAACCAACGTCTTTTGAATACACAGGCATGCAATGCAAACCCGCACTTTCTGAGAGGTGGTAGTGAAGAGTTTTCCTGAGAACTATCATTTTCTGAGAATTTAAATGCACTTATTCTTTTATAGACCTGTTTGACATTTGACACAATTTTATGTGTTAGATGTACTTATACTTATTTCATTGAAATCCAATTTTTTGGGGTGAGTTACTTTGTGAGAACTAGGAGGGGAAATTGGCAGACCTAAGATGTGAACTCACCTTTCATCCCAAAATTCATGCTCTTCTGTCATATCCCACATGCATGTTTTTGAGGGATAGGTGATTGATTGATTGATGGCCTGCATGTTACATGGTTAGCCGTATAACAGGCATTATGTCACAGGAGTGAGCTAGAGAAATATATGTCCTGAGAGCAGGAAGGATGAAATAAACAGAAAGAATAAGCAGTGCAATGTAAACAAGGGTGATGTCATCTGAATCATACATGGCAAGTCATAGCCGACTTCCAGATGTCACATCCAAGGGATGGAGGAGGGCCTGGAAAGTCAAGAAAGTGACATGGAAGGAAGTAGCAACAGAACAAACCAGGGTACCAAAGAGAGGGCAGTTTGAGAATGTGTGCAGTGGAGAAGGTGACATGGGAAGTGACAGGCTGAAGAGGAGGTAAACAGGAGTCAGAGACGTGATGTCTGTGTTTCTGTCTTGCCCTGTTAATGATGTCAATGGAAGCAAGAAGTGTCACCAGCGGACTCACAGTTAGGCAAGTGCTACCTTTCCAATAAGGGTCCTATAAAAGCTCCTGCTGCAAGGGCTCATCTGCTAGTAGGAGGTGATGGGACCCTAGGAGTGGGACTTTCTGAGAAACCTCAAAATCAGTGGGTTTCTGCCTTTGTACAGACCTCTTAGCACTCTCTTTAACCCCTCGGCTTCTGCAGGGAGCAGTTCTCTGCACCACTCGTTTCTGTTATGATGCAGTGCTTTTTGGCATCCACAAATAAGAGGGCTACAGAATCATGGATTAGAACATCCAAATTCATGACATACAGCAAACTTCTCTTTTCTTATTTGATTTTTTTAAATTTATTTTTTTTAAGTTTCATTTTTCATTCCAACCACAGTTCTCTCTCTCAACCCTCCTCCCACCCTCCCCCTTACCTCCCCACCAGCAGCTCCCATCCACTCCTCCCAACAGGTTAGGGCTCCCATGGCGAGTCAGCAAAGTCAGACCCATTAAGTTGGGACAGTGCCAAGCACCCCCATGAAGCATGATTAATAAAAACTCAGGGTCAAAAATTGAGGTTCAACCTGAAGATCCGAAAATCAAAACAGCCAGCCACTGGCTCTTACCTCAAGCTCAGTCTGAAATGGTGATCCTGCTTCCAAAAATCTCAGAATGAGACTGTGTCTGAGAGCTGTCTCCCCCTGTCTTATATTCCTTTCTAGGGCTGGGATTAAAGGTGTGCACCACTGGGATTAAAGATGTGTGTTACCATAACCGGGTTTGTAAGGCTGACCAGTGGGACTGTTTTACTCTTAGATCTTCAGGCAGTCTTTACTTATTAAAATACAATTGAATTGCCACTACATTTCCCCTTTTTTGTCTAAAATAAAAAAGAAGGCTATAACTAATATAAAAAACCTATATACAATAAGTACAATAACTATATACAATATATACAGGCAATAAATACACCAACAATATCTATTCCATTTGCATTTGACAAATTAAAAAAATATTTCATATCTATCCTATCTTGGTGAGTCCAAAGTCTTATACCCAATTTACTTTCTATCATAACTTGCTTTCTGTGTCTGGTAATCTATAACTATAGTTATCTAATATTCAGCTCCCTCAGAGACCCAAGAAGGAAATAATATCAACTGAGTAAACAGGAAGTGCAAGCAAGTGACTTCCAAAAAAAAAAAAAAAACCGTAATAATGACAGAAACGGCTGGCTACCCGGACAGTCACCCAAAGTTCCTCTGCCACCATAGAGAATGGGCTCCAACAAGCTAGCTCATGCACCAGGGATAGATCCTGGTCCTACTGTCAGGGGCCCCTCAGATAGTCCAGGCTTCACCACTATCTCCCACATATGTGTGGCCTAGGCTGCACAGCTGTTGGTCTAGGGTTCATGATTTTCTATGAGCTTGGTTCAGCTGTCTCTGTAGATTTCTCCATCATGATCTTGATCTCCCTTGGTCATATATTCTATTCTCCCTCTCTTCAACTGGATTCCTGGAGCTCAATCTGGCAGTTGGTTGTGGATCTCTACATCTGCTTCTGTTGGTTACTGGATGAAGGCTTTATGATAATAGTGTGGGTATTCACTATTCTGATTACAGACAATAAACTTTTTACGAATTAGCCATCACGCAAGTTTTGTTACAACGGCAGACACATAACAGAGTTTACTGCCTGGAATAGGGGATGGAAAGGAAAATACTGCAGTCTATAGAAGTGCCACAGATTGATATTACTAGTGCACAATGGCAGTAAGGTAGGACGTACGTGCTGCTTTGCAAAACTTTTTAAAAAATGGCTTGAGCAGAACTGCTATAAAGAAAGAAAGGTTTGTGAGGAAGCAGGCTTCTGGTTTAGTTTATTTCCAGAGGACCTTGACCAGGAAGTATTTTATAAATGATAACAGTGGTTTCTTGTAGGGTAAGGAAGATGCAGATACCTGCAAGATTTTTTGAGAAGGCAGGTCAGCCGGTAGTAAGCCCAAAACACAAGTCTGACTCTCAAAGAGGAGGTGTGACCTGGATATGGAGTTGGTTCCCATTACTGTGATGATAGCAATTATGCACGGAGCGGGCGATAGAATCTACGAGTTAAAAAGAGGAGGGAATAGATCCAAGGGCCGAGCCCTAAGGCTTCGCACCCATTAAGACATAAACAGAAGACAGGGTTGCAGAAAAATGGAAGTGGCAAGAGAAAAGAAAACAGGAGAATATGTGCACCATTTTTCATCCTGATTTACTTCAAGAATCTTTACATTTAGCTATCTTTCCACATGGTGTGTCACTTACATATCTAAGCATATTCTATCCAGGATCACCCACAGGGCTTTCATATGTCCTTTAAGAAGTACCTATAGTTTGCTTCCTCTGAAGGAGGTGAGAGTTACTGGCTACTGCAGTGCTCAACGCCATCTGCGCTCTATGCGCTACCATACAGTTCCCGAGCTTCAGGCAAGGGGCTGGAGGTTGAAACACACAAACACACACAGAGACAGAGAGATAGAGAGACACAGAGACAGTCAGACCTCTAGTCACTGGTAAGAAGCCCTTTATTCAGTAGCACCATGGAGGCGTATATACCCAACAGTCAGGTGGGTCAACAGGTGAAAACCTTATCCTCTGATCCTCAAGGCAAGGCAACACGTGCTCGTGAAGCAGAGCTGGTAAACAACTTTGACACAGCTTTTAGTAACTCAAATCAGAGGTAAAGATCTCTAGCAGTGAAGAGCAGCTGGAGGCCAGCACTCCAAATGGTCCCAACAGGCTACTTGCTCAGTAGCACTCAAATCTTTTCCTTCCTTGTCCTAACCAAGACATCTCTGAAGTTCTTGCCACTTAACAGAAACTCAGTAAATGAGTATGTAGAACAAATTGCTGATAATTGTCCAAAAAGCCATTGTTATTTGAAGTAGTGGTGACGTTAAACACATATGCTCTGCAACAGTGTTCCATGCATTCTAACAGCCTGGCTCCTTCCTAGTGATGGAATTGATTTTGAGCTATTAATTAATCATATAATTTTGTAAACCAAGAAGGAAATCCCCTCCTTTATATGCCTGGTTGATTTTATAGATTTTTTTTCATTTATTATAATTTTGCTATAAATTGTTGAGGGGAAATGAGGCTCTCATCAAATAACCCTAGAGAACAACTCTGCCCAGTTTTTCCCACAGTGAGGAGTGCTCATGTAAAAGTCTTAATTATTAAGCGAATTGTTTAAAGCAAAACAAAACAAAACTCAACAATTTAAGCACACTTACGCCTGCAACACCCAGATAATCTCCAATCTGTCTCTGGATTTACTGTTGGTATAGTTTTGATGACAGCTCCGTGCGCTGTTGTTTAACCAGCCATTCTCAGGCTTGGCGTGGAGCAGGTGTATGCGGTAATTGCTTAATTGTATGTGTATAATAAGGCTTGGTGGTTTCAATAATAGCCACCACAATAAAACAGTGGAGAAAGTCCCTCTAGGTATATCGAAAAGGCTGAAAGAATGCCAACCCTCACTAAGTTTTGCTGACTATGAAGTTGTCATTTTGAGTCTGAGCTGGAGGAGTCCGGAGCTGAGGAACATGTGATCATTTGTCTGTTTAACAGTGTCACTTTAGGCATGATAACCCCTGTTTTAGATTATCTATGTGGCAAGAGACAACATGGCTGTGTCAAATGATAGTTGTAAAAAGAAACACAGTCCCAAGCCAAGACAATGGATTAACCACCTGTGTGTTGCCAAATTACTTTGAAAAGGTATGTGCCATCCATTTTCTGTCTGCCACCCACTCATACACACAAACATGTTGGGGTCAGTCATTGCACATGACAAAGAGCAGAGGAGTGGTAGATGAACATGATACAGCTTCCAGTACCCTGTCTAGAAACAGGCAACCATTTCCTGTAGAGTGCTGAAAATAAATGCTTTATGTTCTGTGGGCAGCAAGCCTGTATCACAAACACTCAACTGTGCCATTATAGTACCACAAGCCACATGCAACATGCAAGCAAATAACTGTCATTGCTGTTTTCCAATAAAACTTTATTTGTAAGAACAAGCACTGGTCAAGTTTGCCTATGGGCTGTGAAACTGTGAGCCCCTGCCTCACAGCACCCAGTTACACTGGAAGCTGTTAGCAATTTGTATGAAGTAGGCATGCTATCTTGTCATCTGTGGACATAAAATCCTACAGACTATAGTATTCTCATGTGGTCTTGAACTTCTTACAAACAAACCCAGATAATACCTAAATTCAAGAATCAAAATAATATTATAGAACTGGAGAAATGACAAAGCAACTAAGAATGCATAAATGGAGGTTTGTTCCCAACACTTGTCTTGGGCAACTCACAGCCACCCCTAACTCCAGCTCCAGGTAATATGACACTCTCTTTGGGACTCTGTGGGTGCCTGTGCTCACATGCCTGCTCATTCATACACAAACTAAAAATAAAATAAATCTTTTAAAATAACAATAATATCGACTCATCAGCTTCTTTCCCTCAGAGTGGTACTTCATGTGTATGCAGATTAAAATATAAAGATGGATCATAGAATGCAGCAATTAATTTCATTGACTACAGAGTAAGCTCTGATCTGAGTTCAGTCCTCAGAAACTGTATAAAAATATAAATTCGGCAACACACATCTACAATTCCAGCAATGGAGAAATATAAACTCGATTATCTCTGGGATTTGATGGCAGTGAGATTAGGGCAGTGAGAGACTGTGGCTTAATAAACACGGTTGAGTGTGCCTGATAAACAGCCACTTATGTTGTCCTCTGACACCTACCGCCGTGCGTGCACTTGTGTGTACACCAGCATGTACACACGTGTGCTCACACAAACATGTACACCCAAGAACCCAAAGGAGGGAGCTGGAGAGATGTCTCAGTGGTTGAGAGTGCTGGCTGCTCTTCCAGAGAACCTGGGTTCACTTCCCAGCACCCACATGGCAGTCCACAGTTATCTGTAATTCCAGTTCCAGGAAACCTGACACCCTCACCCAGACATACATGGAGGCAAAACACCAATGCACCTAAAATAGGAAAAAATAAATAATTAAAATAAAAGAACCCCAAAGAGCATTGCACACTCATACAGAGGAGCTTTTTAATAAATTCAATCGAATAGATATTTCACTATAGATAATTATGCAATTAAAATTCTTTACTCTTTTTTTGCATTTCTTTTTAAATCTTATCTTCTTAAAAATAAGCAATTAGTTTAGAAATTATGCATCTGAACTAGAATTATCTCCTGGAATCCTATCAGCATCTTACTTCCCTGACACCAGCAAGTGTTACTCTGATTTCAGGCACATGAAACTGATTCCCCCTTTCCTTCTTTTGTCACAAGAAATCTCCTTATAAAGTTATTTAATTCTTAACACTGAACAGAAATGAGCTTATGATGTAGTGTCATTGACTGAAAACAGAAGAAACTTTTCCCTATCAAGGAAAGCTTTCGTCTTGCTGCATGAATAAAGATGTGGATGAAAACCGCAGTCATCTCTCTGAAAATTGGTTTTAGTTTCTATTCTTTCCACTTCAGCTACTCTTCATTCTGAGAATAGAAGAGGATTTTAAATGGGATAAGGATTAGTAGGTTAGGGAGGTTGTTCAGTCATGAAAGCACTTCCTGCAGAAAGGGTGCCAACCTGAGTGTAGTCCCTCACAGCCCCCATAAAAAGCCAGGAGTGATGATTGATGCTTGTAACCTCAGCACTGGGGTGGCAGAAAGAGGTGAATCCTGGGAGCTTATGAAGTTCCAACAATTGGTCCAAGTACCACTGAGGGACCTTGTCTAAAAAAGCATAAGGTTTAGAGTCGTGAGAAAGACACTCAAGGTCAATTTCTGAAGTACACATGTGCACACATATGCACATACGCACATGTATGTACACACACATACATACACAAACAATGCAAGGATTTATGGGAACTGAAGAAAGGATGCTCACCAGAAAGTAAGGACCATGTGAGGAGGTCTGATCTGCTAGACTCATGTATTTGAACACTTGTTCCCCAGTTGGTGATATTTTTGGAGAGGTTATGGAACCAATAGAGGCTGCAGTCTTACTGGGGGAAGTACACCACAGGAGATGGGCTTTCAGGGTTTATAGCCTTGCCCCACTTAGAACTCACTTTCTATGGGCTCCAATATCCGCCAGCCTGAGGACGCCATGCAACTTGGTAGCTGAAAGCTAACAATTTAGAAAGACAATAGATGAGGGTTTGGCTCCAGCGTTCCTTTTCACTTGTAGATTACTCGATGAGAAGTAGCTGACTCCAAAGCTGGTAAAGGAATGCAGGTGTATGTGGGCTGTGAGGAGGTGCCCCGGAAAAAGAATATGAATAGGGAATTCCTCAAGAGTTGAGGAGGCATTTAGAGCATAGGGCTTGGGGAAGACACAATAAACTCAAGGTCACGCTGTAAAGGACGGGGAAATCTGAAGTGGCCTTTGAATGGTGATGGTGTGAAAGCCTGTTTCTTCCTCGCACCTCCGGGAACACATTTGGGGAAAAATACCAGTTTCTATGTTGGGGCGACAGTCCCCAACAACTTTCTGCTTTCTTTTTGTGGATGGAGATGTCATCTCTCTAACACCTAATGCCTTGCCTTCCTCACATTTATGGACTCCCTTTCTGGAATCTTCTGTCAAAATGAACAGTGATTTCTACAAACTGCTTTCGGTCTTGGTGTTTCATCACAGAGTGACAGAACAGTAACCCATATAACTGCCTAGTGCCAAAGACTATGAGAATATATTTACAGGACCATTTTCACAGCTGTTCTCGATATATTAAAACCTCCACTTTCGCTTTTAAAGACTTTTATTTCACTTGAAGAAAACTGGAGGATGGAAGCCATAGGCAGATGAGTTCTCTACCCAAGGTACATGGGTAAGGAACTAATTGGGATTCTTCTCTGTATGCTGTGAATACTGTTAATAAAGAAGCGTCTTTGGGCCTGTTGATAGGGCAGAACTTAGGTAGGTGGGGAAAACTAAACTTAATGCTGGGAGAAGGAAGCAGAGTCAGGGGGAAGCCATGGAGCCACTGCTGGGAACAGATGTACTGAAACTTTGCTGGTAGGTCACAACCTTGTAGTGATGCACAGATTAATGGAGATGGGTTAAACTAAGATGTGACAGTTAGCAAATAAGAAGCTAGAGCTAATGGGTCAAGAAGTGATTTAAATAATATTGTTTCGGTGTGACTATTTCGGGGCTGAGCAGCCAGGAACTAACTAATGGCCCTGTTACAACAAGGGACAACTGGAGAGAGATACAAACTAGGTTCCATTATTGTTTGTTTGTTTTTTAGTTTTGGTTTGTCTTTTTGTTGTTTTAGTGTGTGTGTGTGTGTGTGTGTGTGTTGTTTTGTTTTCTATCCTTGTTTTCAGGAAATGCCACTAGAGTCCCATGATTATCTAGAGGTGACCTGATGTAGGTGAATAGCGATGCTGGCACACTGACACACTCTGCTCTCCAGCTGGCTTGTCTTGTAGCTTCGTTCTTTCCTGTATAGTAAGGACTGTGGTTCCCTGAAAGGTCCAGTCACTGATAGATAGTGTCTTCCCTGCGCTGTGTTCTTACCTCCTCAGCGTGATGTAATAATAATATAAAAAGCCTTTGTCATCACTATGTTAGACTAGTAATTGATTTCTGAGCCTCGGCATATTTACCAACCATAAAGAAATACCTTTATGGTATATATAAAAAGCTCATCTGAAAAATTTTAAATTTTTCATGGAAGAAAAGTATCTGAAATTGAGCAGTTGTTTGAAGTTTACATAAAGGGCACAGGGAAAAAAAGGAGAGAAAGAAAAATGTAAACACTCCATTGGGTTTCTCCCTTCCCCTCCTTTTCTTTGTAATGTCTTTCCCAGCTAATGAACTTCCTAGGGAAAAAAAAAGGAGGGAATGAGACATGGGTTTGCCTCAGGATTTTGAGTTCCACTTGGCTTACACTCCTCAAAAAGCAGGTCGTATTTAGCGCATTGTTTTCAGCTACTTGGCAGCTGGCCTCTTACGCCCCCAGGATATGAACCAGCAGGCACCTGTAGCTAACTGATTTAAATTTCCCTTCTTTGTTCTCAGATCAAATTGATGGATTTATCAAAACTGTAAATGATTATCATTTATTGCATGAACAAAGGTTGTAAATGTAAGCAAGAGACATGCAGGCAGCTGCCTACTTAGGCCGTGACACATGGATCAGAGGAACTGCCATGCCAGGCATTAGCTTGAATTTCATGAATTTTTTAAAAAAGATTTCTGTCCACTCTATCCCATTCCAGAGTCTGAGCAGTCTTATCAACTTCATAGATTTAACCTCATCCGATAAAGCATGTGATCATTTTACTTTCAGATATGTTCCCAGACCTGTCAGTAAACTCTACATATGCCCATCTTCATCCAGCCAGGAAAATGCATGGTGAGGAGCCTATGTGTGGCTGCCCTTGCCACAGTTATTTGGGTACCAGTTAGGGGAACAAAGAAATGCAAGTCAGGATGGGGAGATTGGCTCAATGAGCAAAGTATCTACCATGCAAGCACAAAGACCAAAGTTTAAAGCCCACATAAAACCTAAGTGGACATTGCAAATGGCCTGCAATCCCAGCACATAGGAGGCAGAGACAGGGGATCCCCGGAGTCAGCTGCCTAACCAGACTATGTTAAACTGGGGAAGTTTATGTTCAACCTCAATAGAGTCTTCTCAAGGAAGACACCCAGTATCAACCTTCTGCATAGTCAACTCTAATGCATGGGCTACCCCGAGGCAGTACACATACCCCAAAACACGCAGAGGCAAATGTCTGTGAAAACCCATTCACATGCAAAAATATAAGAACAAAGAGAAAAATGTTATTCTTTTCAATTACTGGATTAAAAAGGATGCGGTTCTCCAAATTCTCTACCGCAGTAGCCTGGGCTATAGTCTGTTTATGGCTTGCACCAAATCCAAACTGAATGTGGAGAACTAGAATGATAAATCTCCTGTCAGTTCCATTTAACTGTGCAAGTCAGACAAGCAGCCATTATTACAAGCAACTCACTCGTTTACGACACACTTAGACTGACGTGACTGACGTTCTCATTGAAATATGTTTGCAAACAGACTCAGGCACTTCTCATGGCACAGCCCGTGCCGTCCTTAAATTTCTGACTATGGACAAGTTATTTGCCTACATATAGAAGCCTAATCTAATGCCCAAGTTTTTACTAGTGCTTCCTTGGGACATGCATGGAGGTATTTTCAAAGCATGATGATTATTGAGGAAACAGCCTAAATTTGACTGTGTTGCCCTGGAAGGGTAACTGGAACAGACCTAAAAGCAGTGAGCAGGAGTGGTCTGAAATTAGTGTTACTTCCTTTTTCATGCTGAGGCCCAAGTTGAAACACATCAATACTCTTTGTGGAATAGAACACCTGTATATCGTTACATGTTCCTTCTAATTATTCTTCAAAGACTTAACCATTCAGTTCTTATCTCTTTTATATAATTGTTAATTATACTATTATATTATTATTGTACCTGTTCAGTTCATGTAACATGTCTCTCTCTTAAATGCTTTACCTCTTCCACAATGAGAAGTCTCCCTATTCAGTACTCTCTCTCTCTCTCTCTCTCTCTCTCTCTCTCTCTCTCTCTCTCTCTGTGTGTGTGTGTGTGTGTGTGTGTGTGCGTGTGTATGTGTACTTATAGTGAGACACGGTCTCACTAGATAGTTCTGGCTGTCCTGGTCCTCCAAACTCACAAAGATCTGCCTGTATCTGCTTCAAATTAATTATCCAATGCTAAATGGTCAGTCTTGAAAACACACAAAAAAGTAAAATTGTGCAAACTAAACAGGCTGTATTATGTATTTAGCAATATATATGCAAATACATATACAGAAATGTATGTAACCATTCAAAAAAGAGACCATTAATTTGAAAAATAGCAAGGAGGAGCATATGGGGGTTTGAAGGGATGAAAGGGGGAATTCTATAATTATAATCTCAAAAATAAAATGATTAAAAATATTTTATTGTCATTAATAGATTAGAGTATTTGATTTTAAATGGCAAGGTATTAACAGATTTAAAGTTATTAGGAAAAATGGTCTTCCATAAAGCTAGCTCAAATCACGTTGCATTTCAATTACACCTAAACATACTTAGCCCAAGTCTCCAATGGACATGGAAACAGGGCACTCAGAGTGACTGCCATGGCTGTTTTTGGTTGTCAACTTGACTACATCTGGAATTAATGAAAAACTAAGCAACTGGGCACAACTGTGATGGATTTTCTTGATTGGATCATTGGATGTATGAAGATTCACTCCACATCTGGGTCACGCCTTCTGGTGACAGCCAATGTAAAGGACATAAAGAGAGGATGTTTTTACTTTATTTTGTTCTCTCTCTCTCTCTCTCTCTCTCTCTCTCTCTCTCTCTCAACAAGCATTTATTTTTCATAGTTGGAGGCTGGAAATTCGAGCCTGGGCACTAACAGTGTCAGTTTCTGGTGAAGATGCTCTTCTGGCTTCACAGGCAGTCATTGGTTGGGTCCTCCCATGGCTGAAAGAGGAGCAGCTAACCCTCTGGCCTTTCTTATAAGAGCAGAGACACCATCATGAGGGTTCCACTCCCACAATATTACCACTTCCTGATGTCTCCTCTTCCATTTCTTATCTCATTAAAAATATTAATTTTCGGTGACCCAGTCAGGTCATGGTGTGTATGTATGTATGTACACACACACACACACACACACAAACACAAACACAAACAGACACACACACACATATATATGACATGGTAATAGAAGATACTTTGAAGCGACAGGGCCTAGAATAATCAGAAACATGTTTGCGTTCCTTTTTTAATAGTTGTACTATTTCCTTATATAAATTAATTACCATGTACTGAACAACAGAAATATTCTTGTTGGCAAATTCATTTCTTTCATAATTCCAATGTATACTGAAGACCAGTCAAGACTTTTCAGACTTATGGACTGAACAGCTACTGATGGAAGACAGCCGTTACTGGACTAGTTGAACCACAGCCTGCAAGCCACTTTAATAAATCTCCTTCATATATTAACTCTATCAGTTCTATGCCTCTACATAACATCAACTAATTCAGTGACCCTCAACATTGCTTCCTCCTTTACAAAGGACAGACATCTTTTATCCAGAAACACACAGAGATACAAATGTGCCAGTATCACCAACCCAGCTCATACGCACATGCTGTTGATACTCTTTCATAGCGCCAAGTTCATATATTAACAATATCTCCAACGATGATAAAGACAATGGAGGATAATTGGGTAATGGACTAATGTCACCCCACTACCTCTGGCATAGTAGATATGGTGTGTTAAGATGGAGATCATAAATTCTTATCACAAAGAATGCTGGTAGGTTGCTTATACTCTACTGAACAGTCCCACACCCATTCACAAGTGGACAACACTGAATTGGACCCAGTTGAGCATAGGAAAAGTGGACATAAAGTTGGAGAAATCATGGTATGTGGTATGGTGGAGTTTGATCTGGAAAATAAGGCATAGGTGGGAACATCATTGCAATAAGTTTTATAGGTGTATGACATTCTCAAAGCATAGATAAAAAATACATTAAAACCAGTTCTCTTCTGTGACAAATGTTCTCCAAGCATGAATTTGAGAATATATGTTTGCAGTTTTGAAGATTATATACCAATTTTTCAAATGAAGATACAGGACCCACTTTGCAGCCCCTGATTTATTGCCTACATTCTTAATAATAAGACGATTTTCATAACAAAAAGATTTGATCAAAGCTATTTCCTATTTCCAATGCCTCCTAATACCTACTTGCCATAGAAAAGCATTTGCTAGTACTTATAAAATCAAAGGCTAGTATAGCATCGCCATTAAGTCTGTTCATCTTGGTCTCTGGGTTCGCGTAGGCCATTCAAGGGAGATAATTTGAAACAATCAAATATGCCACATCCTATAACAAAACATTTTCTAACACTTATTTGATACAATAGGATGTTTAAAAATTGTCCCCCATGCTTTTCAACATAGCCCAGGCCCCAAATCCTCTCGATTCTCTCTCTCTCTCTCTCTCTCTCTCTCTCTCTCTATATATATATATATATATATATATATATATATATCTTATATGTCTTGCGTATTTCCTAAATGCCCCATTCTTTGCTAAACATGGAATTTATGGAGATGATATGAGAAATGATACACTGTTCTCTCTCTCCTTTTATTATTAAATGTATTCATTCATTTTACATCCTGACCACAGGTTCCCCTTCCTCTTCTCCTCCCCTTCATTCCCCCACCTCCCCTCTACCCTACCCCAATCTACTCGTCCTCTGTTTCTGTTAAGGAAGTGTCAGGCCTCTCATAAGTGTCAACAAAACATGGCATATGGTATATATAGTTGCTATAGGACCAAGCTCCTCTCCTTGAATTAAGGCTGGCAAGGCAAGCCAGTATGAGGAATAGGGTCCTAAAATCCAGCCTAATTGTTAGGGACAGCCCCTGCTCCCACAACAAGGAGTCCCATAATTAGACCAAGGTACACAATTTTCACACATATTTAGAGGACCTAGGCCTGTCAGATGCAGGCTCCCTGGTCAGTCCAGTCTGTGAACTCCTGTGAGGCCAGGTTAATTGTTTCTGTGGGTTCCTTTGTGATATCTTTGATCCCCCTGGCTAGTACATCATTTCTCCCTCTCTTCAGCAGAATTCACTGAGCTCAAACCAATGCTTAGCTATGGGTCTCTGCATCTGTTTCCATCAGCTACTGAGTGAAAGCTCTTACAGGATATTTTGATGTTCCCCTGCCAATTAGAATCACACACACACAGTACACCTTAGCTCACTTCCAGGCATCTGTCCTCATCAGAGGCGGGGTACTCGGTTCCCAAAAGGAACTCAGCCTGTTCCCGGGCTGGGGCCTTGAGGGAAAGGGGTGCCTGTACAAAGCCACAGGGCTTTGTGGAGCACAGAAGCCTGCCCTTTTGACTGTGGCAGGCCCTTGGAG